>JAQJVL010003848.1:0-47500 GCA_035578905.1 Stictocephala bisonia
ATTATTACTTTATTTTCAAACAACTCACGTATTTATCCTAACGCTCTTTAATTTTTTCACTTGACCATTATAAGCATTATGTTCAAAAGATCAGTTTTAAACACAAACAGAAAGTAAAATTACAATACTTACAAATTATTGCTGAGGAAAGCCAAACTTAATAGCGGCAATTTAAATTTACAACCCTAACCTTGAAATAAAAACACTGTTACAGACCAAAATGGTAACTTGTAAAACGTCGTTACAGACCAAAATGGTAACTTGTAAAAACCTCGTTACAGACCAAAATGGTAACTTGTAAAACGTCGTTACAGACCAAAATGGTAACTTGTAAAACGTCGTTACAGACCAAAATGGTAACTTGTAAAACGCCGTTACAGACCAAAATGGTAACTTGTAAAACGTCGTTACAGACCAAAATGGTAACTTGTAAAACGCCGTTACAGACCAAAATGGTAACTTGTAAAACGTCGTTACAGACCAAAATGGTAACTTGTAAAACGTCGTTACAGACCAAAATGGTAACTTGTAAAACGTCGTATACAGACCAAATGGTAACTTGTAAAACGTCGTTACAGACCAAAATGGTAACTTGTAAAACGTCGTTACAGACCAAAATGGTAACTTGTAAAACGTCGTTACAGACCAAAATGGTAACTTGTAAAACGTCGTTACAGACCAAAATGGTAACTTGTAAAACGTCGTTACAGACCAAAATGGTAACTTGTAAAACGTCGTTACAGACCAAAATGGTAACTTGTAAAACGTCGTTACTGTGCCTAAAAAACTACTTTTAAATCACTTATCAATCTCATAGTCTGAGGAAAAAGAAAATATCTTAATTAAAAATGAAATTCCTAATGAAACCCGTTAATTTGACATAAAACTCGACCTATGCTCTCCTTTAAAATTTACTCCGACTCTTCGTGGACCGTCCCCGTGATGTTATGAAAATCACGGATTTTTTGTTATAAACAAAAAACTGCGTTAAAAAGTACAGTTTTTTTTTGTTTATCATCGATTACGCAAGATTAAATACCTAATCTATATATGGTTGAGACAAATATAATGTCGATACCAGACTGTTTGGAAACGCTGGTTATGGTAAAACACAATAAATTCAACAAAATAAATAAATGTTGAGCAATATTGTTAAAATTCGTTAAATTTAAAATCTTTTATTTTTTGATAAACATTTCCTGGTTATTCTCGTGTCTTAAATTAAATTTCGCCATTTGTAGTGAGATTGAACATTTTTAAATGTGATTTTGAAACTATTTAATAATTTACAAAGTGATTTTTTTATTTCACTAAACTGTATTTGTCTCTAACTGAACAATTTACGCACATTGCTTTGAACTTACTTTATTAAAGTGTAGTTTTTAAAATTATTTATTGTGTACATATTATTTTTATCTATGTGCGTAGTGGTCTTATGTGTTTGTTTTTGGTTTTAATCTCGAAACGTGTTTCGTAAGTTTTGTACGGTAACATTTCTAGCAAAAGGAGTGTTTGTACAAGTGGAATCTAGAACATAAGTTTAAGTCTGTTTGGGTTGAGACTCAAATCAGTTATAATATTTTTTTAATTAAGTTAGAAATAAAAAACATATTATATGATGCGTGAATACAATCTTAGGATATATTTTTTTTTATTCGTTTGATTTTGATACCTTACTGTTTACATTGATATTAACATAGTGTTAATCAATTCATCCAAACAGGCTCAGCCTGGGAGGTTAATGCGTTTACACTCTTTCATAATTTATATGCGTGTTTAGATGTGTAAGAATAAAATATATATAATTTCTTCAACGTGTAAATTATATACAGTGTGTGCACGCGCGCGCGTGTGTGTGTGTGTTTTATTAGAAGTATGTACGCACATAGTTATGTATTGTACGGGTGTACATTATTGAGAAATCAGAAGTGTTTTATTATTATTAATTTATAAATGTCGTCAGTATTGTATTTCATTATAACACTGCATGATCAAATAAAAATTGCGAGCAAAAAGTGTCAAGTTCCCCAAAGAAGGATTACAGCTTGAACGTTATGGAACAATTTTATTAGCCTATAATGATATCTCTTTCTGCAGTTTAGAGTTAAAATGAACGGAACTAAAATTAAGTAACCATGAACGAATAATGTACAGTCAATAAGATATCTATAGTCGCTAATTTTCGTAAAGAGAAATCTTGGATATTAACTGACATTTCTGTCAAGTTACCGAGAGTAAAACACGTCCACGTGAAGAAGCCACACAGATTGAAGTAACATTGAACCCCTCATGTCCAACTGAATATTGAAACTATTCCTCGTCCGATCTTTAAAACAGAAAGTTAAAAACAAAGTTATGATATCTATTCATAACTTGATGAAATAAAGTTATGTGATATAGAAGTTCTATAAAGGAGTTTAACAACAAATAAATACAACGAACAAACAACCAAACAAATCGTACATTTAGTACAACAACCCTCACTAAATTAAGAAATGAAAACAACGTTCATAAATGTATCAATTTAGAACACGTTCCAAATAAACACGTGCAATTTAAAAAAGAAAAAACTATTTTAAAACTGACATCATAAAATAAATTAAATGTTGATAACGTCTATTCAGGTTTTATTGCATTTCTGAGGTACCATCTACTCAGACAATTCCAATTACTGGATTCGTTTTAACGAACAATGGGCTGAGGAATGAGGGGAGGCTGATGAGAGGGGTCGTCGAGCAGACCTACAATGGGCATCTTCCATCGCTGTCATCATGTTTGGCAATTATCATTCAATAGGAATGAGCATTTTCTAATTTAGGCTCTTACAGCCTATTTTAATTTACTCATTTTCTCTTGCCCAAGACCAGAAATATTTTTTTATCTTCTCAACAGACAAAACAATTGACTTGATATGTGTTTTACTTGCTTAATTAACTTTATCTTCTTAATCCATTACGCCTGTTGTTTTACTGTAGGCAATAAACTAACGCTGCTAATGAACTTTTGTTTAGTTCATAAAATAGTAAATTCAGCAGAAATGAAAATGCACAGCAAAACTGCCGTTCAGCCAATGGCTTTAAAGCATTCTCCACTAGTAAGACCTCATGTTTCACATTCATTTATTACGGATAGCCATAACATCATTGACGATATGGTGCAATACCGTACATGAAACACATGCAAATCACCTAACAGATGATCGCAAGTACCATTGTACGCAAATCTAAATAAACGCAAAACCTTTTGAACTCGATTCACGAAGTACGGATTTCGGCAAGAATATGGTTTACTTTTTCTAGAGAGTTGGACCCATTTTAACAGAGTTGGTCTTTTGTAGTTTTGTAATTTCACCTTTCTACTGGAGGAGCTTATAGTTGAACGAGTACTTAAGGAAGGATCTGTACGCCTTATATCAGTACACTCTGTGGTACAGGTCTCTATTCCCTACATATAATTAACAACACAAAGGTTTCTTATAGTATAAGAAACACCTGGTCCATATTGTTCATATGGACCAGGCACTCTTATCAAGTCCATGCATGCGGTGTTGCCATATTGAACGGGATGAGAGAGAGTGAGCATCATTCGCACGCCACTACTAGCTCTTTGTGAACTGTCTCGGTCTGACAACGGCGCTCAGTCCACAAACGCTCGACGCGTTTGCGAAGCGGATGGTCCACATACTACAGCAAAAAGTAGCGTGATACTCTTTAGCTTAGGAGACGAGCAGTCTGTAGAGACTTTGTTTATATGTGGCTAAACCTTGAAGCTATCTAGTTATAAGCTATCTTCGGCAGATGTCGAAATGAAGGCCATTACCACAATGTTGAATTGTTATCATCTTGATTCCCCCAAAAAATTAAATAGATAAGACTTATGGATTTAGAGAATGTATCACGCAATAATTGGCTTGACACGTAACCGTATTGATAATAGGAACGAATAAACACCATCTTATCCAAAAGAATTAACCATTAAGCTTAAAAAAATAAATTTATAAATTAAAAAAATACTTCTCGGCAGAATAACAACTTTTTACAATTGTAATAATCCTCGTTGAATCGCAAAAAAACTAAAATGCAATTTATACTGTCACTATAAATATTCTACAGCAGTAGCATACTCTTTAATATATGGACGGTGAGTGTATCACATTCAAACACAAACCATTCATGACTCTAAACCATCCACCCTCACCCACTTATACTTATATGACACGGGTTACGTGCTAATCTGTTATCTCTCTGAAATATTACACTTTTTTAGTTCAGGAAACAAAATAGGGAATTGTTATGTTTTACAACATAACAAATAATGTACGTAGTCTACGTGCGTTGAACGATATTTAGGGGTTTTTGGCCGGTCGTTTCACCTACTCATTATCAGTCATCTGTATAACTTGTCTACTTCCACTCCTTGGGTTTCCTCCCTCCACGACGTACTAACTGTAATAATGTACGTAGTCTACGTGCGTTGTACGATATTTAGGGGTTTTTGGCCGGTCGTTTCACCTACTCATTATCAGTCATCTGTATAACTTGTCTACTTCCACTCCTTGGGTTTTCCTCCCTCCACGACGTACTAACTGTAATAATGTACGTAGTCTACGTGCGTTGTACGATATTTAGGGGTTTTTGGCCGGTCGTTTCACCTACTCATTATCAGACATCTGTATAACTTGTCTACTTCCACTCCTTGGGTTTCCTCCCTCCACGACGTACTAACTGTAATAATGTACGCGGTCTACGTGCGTTGTACGATATTTAGGGGTTTTTGGCCGGTCGTTTCACCTACTCATTATCAGACATCTGTATAACTTGTCTACTTCCACTCCTTGGGTTTCCTCCCTCCACGACGTACTAACTGTAATCGAGCTGCCGTTACTTGCATCATTGACAAATAATATTTTATATGACATTACTATCAATGGTAGATTAGTTTCAATAATATCATAACCCCACTCAAGACTTAATTATAAGCTCTAAAAAAATTACCCATTGAGATAAATGTTTTTTACTTATTCTTTTTATATAAAGCTGCAAAAAATTGTTGTTTTGAATTAAAACAATGCAGTGTTGAGATAAGTAGACAGAGCGTATTTAATGACATAGCAGTCTGTTTGCTCAGTGATAAAACTAAGATCATACAATCACGTTTTTGTCGTTCTGACACAATACGTCTCCAGCGCATCTATGATGGTAGACATAAGAATTAATTAATAGTGAAATTGCTACGTGCAACTGAGGAAGATTTACTGTGATGTAGAATATTGTCTTTAATTTATTATATGTTATTGAAATGTTTTTAATCACAAGATTAAATTAATATTAAAACACAGTCAATCTAACAAAAATTGTAAAGTAACATGTTATTTAGGAATGCTGGTAGGATAATATAATTGTTATAAAAAGATAAGTTGATAACAATATTGAAGAATGATCCTTTGTCGACTGTTACAGCATTATTGGAATCAAATCCTTGAATCCTGTTAGTCGTGATACACATATTAACACTGAATCAATGTACACAAATGATATTCAACAATTAGGTTAACCTTTTGAGGACTACTTAGCCATCCCTTGAAAAAATTGTTCCATTGGTTATCAACCATTCGACAAGAACACTTTCTTAACTTGTAGTGACCTCGCTCATAGGAAGGCAGATCATTGGTAATAAAATAAATTTACGGACTATGCCAAACACATGAATTTCAAATGTAACTTGATATGATTAAAATAAAAATAACGTAATTAGCAAATTAAAATTTTAAATATCAGGTCGATCTAATTGTAACTGGTTAATAAGAATACATGTGCGTCAATTACAGCTAAAAGAGACATCAGATTAAATGAGTGAGAACTTCTGGCCAATTCTAGGAACGACATAACTTTCTAGTGGGAAATTCTTCAGCGGAAACATTACGTCAGAGGAATGCGCGGAATTTGTTGGTCTGAGTCATTAACAGGGAAATTGGCGGGAGGCAGTGCAAGGCACGGACCCGGACAAAGGCACTTAAGTGGCCAACGCTCCAAGTGAACATGGAGACTTCCGAAGTGGCTCTAGATTACAGCGGTATGACATGAATATTGATCAGGATGACTGTCAATAGTTCATTTAATCATTCAACACAATAACCTGAATACAAACGTTTTCAAAGCATCCAGATTACGGTTGTAGAAGATCAGAAATCACTGATACAAAGCCACAAACAATTCATGTTTCACCAACATTGATTGTCCAAGGCAGTTGTTTATAGCAAATCAAAACAAAAGTTCTCAGGCCAACTCCATTTTATCGACTTACGCTAAAGATTTGAAAATATCTTTCTAAACCATCTATTATCTTTCTTGGACTCGTATAGCAAAATATCTTTCTAAACCATCTATTATCTTTCTTGGACTCGTATAGCAAAATATCTTTCTAAACCATCTATAATCTTTCTTGGACTCGTATAGCAAAATATCTTTTCGGTTAGTTCCAAACAAAATCCAACCCTCAATATTTTGTTTGACTTTTTAAAAGTATGTATCTACCTCCTTAAATAATCGTTTATTAACTTCGCGCTATTTTTCTTGGCCTTAAGTAAGGCTTTGAGTGGTTAATCATTCAATAATATTGGAAAAAGATAGGTGTGTCTTGGATCTAAAACTTTTGACTCGATATCTTCTTATTTGCTGAATCGAAAAAAAATTGATAGGGTCCCTTACACTAACCGTTATGATAGCCTATGGTTATGTAAATACAATATTTCCATTGCTAAAACAGGACTGTCTCATGGGTCCATACTGGCTCTTTTCATGTTCCTCCTCTTTATAAACAATAGCTTAAGTTCTGTTTCCTTTCAAACAAATTAAATAAATAAATAAAAAACTGTGGAACAATCAGATGTAGAGACTTTCATCAAAGGAAATTCTCATTCAGTGGGTAGTCCGATAATTGTTTATTTTGAATAATAACCACACAGAGCTAAATAATTTGTCTAATATCATGTTACTGGAATCGACCGGTTTGCTTTTAGGTTGAAACAATAATCCTATGCCAGTGTTCAATATCTTGGAATAGTATCAAATCAAATTTTATAATAGCTGTCTTTTTACCCTTCATAGATTATCTCTTTACTCTAACATTACATTTTTGCTGCTCTTGTACCAGGCTCTTTAGCTTCATATCCTAGCACATAACTTACGAACCTTCCCTATTTGAGGTTACGAAAGGTCTTACTCCAACAAATGTTTCGGTAAAAAAAAAATGAAACTTATATTGTCAGGGTATCTTTCGATCAAAACATCTCTTGACATTCCAGAGCATGCACATATTTTTAATCACTAGTACTAACTTGTTTTACCCACAATCTTCTCTACAACATGTATAATTGTCCCTCCAGAACATTCATCACCATATTTTGAAAAGGCCAGTTTATCTATTCTTCCATCTACATTGTTTTTAAAACTGCCACTATTACTAAGTAAAGAAATTATCTGTAACTTCTAAAAAGAGCCTCAAGATATTCTCTTATTGACAAAGAACATTACAGCTCAGATACTTATTGCAATGACAAAATTTACTTCCACTCATTATGTTTAGTTCTAGTAGTTCTATTCTAATTATGCATATATGTATTAGTCAGTATTTGTATCAAACTCGATATGAATTTGTTTTAAGCTACCGTATGACGTTGTTTGCAATAATATTGTTAACAACAATGAAGAATTTTTATTCAGTTTGTGTTCATTGATGTATGAATTGCAATACAAGATAAGAAAATAAACCATATTCCTATAAAAATCTACTTAATCTAAATTAGAGTTAAATTGCACAACAGTAGTCAAAATACCATTAAAGTGGACTTACGAAAAAGAAGCAAAAGACCTCAGAGTCATACGTACCTGAAAAATACAAAATATTTTATATTACAATGTAAAATCAAACAAAATGATTGAAACAATTTCAGTGTTGAACTCAGTTGAGACAAACACATTGAAAGAAATTTCAAAGCTCACCATTCCCTGTTTTCAATGTATCAAAAAGTTGAATTGATTTAATTGAGAAACTTTTAGTCTATATTCCATATCATGGTAATGAGTAAAAGCACTACAATTTTATAAAACATTAATTCAGTTAAGAATTTTTCAGAATACTTAAACTCAAAACATGCTTTATTTGCATAACACCGTCATATTCACAAAGATAACTTATTCTGCGTTTTAATAAAACATACAGAAATAATGCAAGAAAATGCGTACACGTTTTCAATTTTGATAGTTATGGATATCACATTCTTAAACAAAAAAACACATCGAAATATTAGGCTATATTGAGTAAAGAAACCTATTTTATGGACATTTTTTTAACTTATTGCTTATGAAGACGAAGAATAGACATAAGTTGTTAAATTTATCCGTCTTGAAACTAAACGCCTAATAATATGACCAAACTCCCATTTAAACTATCGTCCCACATCGTGAATATAGTAAAATAGACAATCCATTTAAACTATCGTTCCCACATCGTGAATATAGTAAAATTGACAATCCATTTAAACTATAGTCCCACATCGTGAATATAGTAAAATTGACAATCCATTTAAACTATCGTCCCACATCGTGGATATAGTAAAATTGACAATCCATTTAAACTATCGTCCCACATCGTGAATATAGTAAAATTGACAATCCATTTAAACTATAGTCCCACATCGTGAATATAGTAAAATTGACAATCCATTTAAACTATCGTCCCACATCGTGGATATAGTAAAATTGACAATCCATTTAAACTATCGTCCCACATCGTGAATATAGTAAAATTGACAATCCATTTAAAACTATCGTCCCACATCGTGAATATAGTAAAAATTGACAATCCATTTAAAACTATCGTCCCCACATCGTGGATATAGTAAAATTGACAATCCATTTAAACTATCGTCCCACATCGTGAATATAGTAAAATTGACAATCCATTTAAACTATCGTCCCACATCGTGAATATAGTAAAATTGACATTCCATTTAAACTATCGTCCCACATCGTGGATATAGTAAAATTGACAATCCATTTAAACTATCGTCCCCACATCGTGGATATAGTAAAATTGACAATCCATTTAAACTATCGTCCCACATCGTGAATATAGTAAAATTGACAATCCATTTAAACTATAGTCCCACATCGTGAATATAGTAAAATTGACAATCCATTTAAACATCGCCCCACATGTGAATAATAAAATTGCAACCCATTTAAACTTCTTTAAACATCGGGATAATAAAATGACAACCCAATTAAATTTTTAAAATTTTGTTTTTTTTAAAAAAATAAAATCTTTTAAAAATATTTTCCCCTTTTTGCCTTTTTGGGGTTTAAGTAAAATTGAAAATTTTCATTTTTATTACCCCAGTGTTTTATAGTAAAAATTGACAACTTTAAAAGCCCACATGTGAAAAGAAAATGACAAAAATTTTTAAAAAAAAACTTTGAAAGAAATCACCTTTGTAATTTATTAATCCCCCGTCACCTGTCATTCAAGGGGACAAAAAATTTCTCATTCGACGAGATTTAAAGGGAAAACCCCTTTTCCTTTTAAAAATCACATATTATTAAACATTTGTTACCCAAAAAAACAATCTTAGTCCACATTCACCTTCAAAAGTCCCTTTTTCAACTTTTTTTCAGAACAATCACTTATGAAAGGAAGTTTTGGGCATATTTTAAAGTTATATCTTACATTTGTTATAATTCATCAATGGTTAATTTTTTGTTCATTCCAATATCACCAACATTTGCATTTATTGGATTTTATTAATTTAAATATTCCCCCCCCACTTTCTTTTAAACTATATTTTAAACAAGAGTTCGAGGAGTTTCGTCCAAACCACTACAAAGTATCCCACAAAGTCTTCATAGTTGAACAATTTTTTTTATTCCCTCCGATTGGTCAAAGCCTCAGTTAATTTTTGTCTTGCTAAAACTCTACAGTCACACGCTGCTCCCAGCACAATATTAATTAATGTTTTTTTCCTTTTTGCTTATCGTCATCATCTCCATTAAATACACGTTACACCATTTATTAATTCAAATATAAATTCTTTTTAGTACTTTTTATTTTAAAATCATATGACATTATAACATTTCTTTTAAAAACGGGTTTATATTTATATGTATCATGCGCTCCAGAAGCCCGAGACTCCCCTCCTTCCCGGTCTACAAGCTGGATAAAAGGGTTTGTAGTTTTTGAAAAATTTTTAAAAAAACTTTAGCAATTTAAGAGAAAATAAATTTCTTAATTTAATAAATAAATTAAATTTTTATACACAAATTTCCCACGATTTTTTTATTTTTTTTTTTTCCCATTTTTCGTCACGATTTTTTCTGTAGTATTGGCCTACAAATACTTCCTTTTCCATTCACATCTCAAAAAACGAATTTTCATCATTTAAAAAAACACCTTCTCCTTCGGTCTGGTGGTGTTCAAAAAACAAATTTAGCTGGTCAAAAAGACAACTGAGACATACATACGGGGCTGACTCCCCCCCCCCCCAAACCCCTCACCCCAATTTATCAGTGAATTTTGAACATTGAACATTAGCATACAAATAACTAACTTCTTTAAATTTTTAAAAAAAGGATCTGAAAATCCCCAAAATAATGAATTTTATAAAAAAATACATGAGGGAGTTTTAAAATAGTGGTTTTGGGTAGTTGAAATGCGAAGTAATAAAAAATTTAAAAATGTAGCGTGATCATTTGTGAAACTCCCCCGAGCTGAAAAAAACAAAAATAATCCAAATCATTTTTTTTTTCCTTTTTCCCTACTACTTTTGCTCTGCTTGGGCAACGGGGGATCTCGACAGAGGACGAAAACCGGATTAAATTAAAAAAAAAAACTGCTTCGCTTTGTTTTAGATTTGAATAAACGAGTCATACTATTGCCAATGGAAACAATTCTAGAATGCAACATGTTGTATGGACATGGGTTTCCCCACCTTCCAAGGAAGGGGTCTTTTTCCAAAACGAGGCGCCCCGCCACCCCCCACAGGACGGGAACTCACTTCCCTCTCCCCCCTAAAAAATAGGGGGGTGGGGTTTAATTATTTTCTCCTTCCATGTATAACGCATTTCTTTTGACCTTTTGGCTATTCTAGCTCTGCATTAAAAAAAAAAAATTAAAATTATTTAAAAAGTATTCAAGCTAAGCTATGTTGGTTTGTATTTTCAAGTATTTTTATCGTTGGTTTTTGGGGCTTTTTAAAATTTTTATTTAAATATTTTTTTTTTTTTTTTTTTTTTTTTGAAAACCAAATTTTAAAATTTTCGAAAAAGCGCTCAAAACCGTAAAAGGCATTATTATTTTTCTTAATAGGTTAATGTGGAAAAATGTATCTAAAAAAAGACACACACAAATTTATATTACAAAGGGGGCCAAAATTTTTCCACCAAAATTTTTTAAAAATTAAATTCTGTTTTTAAATTTTTTTTAACAACAAAAACCCTCAAATGTTTAAAATTTTGTTTTGCTCATTATGTACGCCCGTGGTTCCCCCCAAAAACTTAAAATCCCCTTTTAATCAAAACCAAAATAATAAGGAGAAGGGTTTAAACCCCCCGAAAAAATCCCAATTACATTTAAAAAAAATTTTTTTTACCAACAAATTTTTACTTTTCCCGCGGGCTTAAATTTTTAAACCAACCTTTCCTTATTTTTTATTTAAAAACTTGAAGGTTCAAAGTTTGAATTTTATTTCAATAAATTATTAAAAAATTTTATTGAAAACATAAAGGAACCCCAAATTACGATTTGTAGCAATAAATCCCCGGAATTTTAAAAGGAAAAAAAAGTAAAGTGTTTAAATTAAAATAATTTATGATTAGAAATAAACTTAAATGTAAATAATGTTTTATAAATTTAAGGTTATAGTTTTTTTAAATTTAAAATTGGGGTGATTTTAAACTTTGTGGTTAAAAAGGGGAATTTTTTCACTACTGAAATACATTTAACCTAGGGTTTTTTCTTAAATAACTTTTAAAAATAATAGAAAATAAAAAAACAATGCCCAGGTTTTTGGCCGGAAATTTGGAGCAAAGGTCCAGGGCCCCCTTTGTTACCTTTTGGGGATTTGGCGTTTTTTTAAAAGGGGAGGAGTTTGTTTATTAAATTATTTTAAATAATAAATTAAATTATTTATTTATTTTTTAAAAGAATGTTTTGTTATATTTTTTTGGTTTAAGGCTCCAAATACCCACCCGATGAAAAATTTGGGTTTCCTTTTTGGTGGTTTTCTTAAATTTTAGCAGCCCGTGGGTTTTCCCCCCCGGGCTTAAAGATAGTTTTTCAAATGAAATCGAAGACAAAAAAACTAGAGGGGAAGGGTTTTTTACTTGCATAAACAGTTGAAGTTTAAACAACTCTGTTAAGTTTTTTTTATTGCAGTTTACATTTCCCCGGAGGAAAATACTTAAGCTTTCCCCCAAGAATCTTCCTTCTTGTTTAAATTTTTGTTAGTTCAAAAAAATTTTTCTTTCGTAGTTGGTGCCTGAGTTCCTTTTAAAAAATTTTTATTTAATTCCATAGAGAAAATTTACTTTTGGTTAAAAGAATTTTAAAATTAAAAAAGATTTTATAATTAAAAATAATTAAAGTGTTGAAAATATGTTTTAAAAAAAAATTTATTACCCAAAAAGGGGGGTTTAAAGCTGTTTTTAAAAAATTAATTTATTTTTTTTAATTATTATTTAAAAAGGGTTTAAGTTTTTCCTAAAACCCCCCCAAATCGATAAACTTTGGTTTTTTAATATAATTTTTTTGGGAAGTTTTGCGTTCCCCCCAAGGGTGAGGCTCCAAAAGAAATTTTTCAATTTAAATTGGTTTTACCAAAAATTTTGGTTTAATTTTTAATGAAAAGGAAATTTCCACACCCAGGGTTTTTTATTTTGGGGCTAAAAACCCCTTGAAAGGAAGCTGGTTTTTTTTAAAATTTTTATTTTTTATTTTGGATTTCAAAAAAAAAAGGCAAAATTACGTAATAACCGACCTGGGACAAATAATTTTATTTACGTGAAAAACCGGCGAACCGCTATTAAAAATTTCATGCCATTTTGAACAATCTGAATAAAATATATATTCAAATTGTAAAAAGTATGAACTACTATAAAAAAATTTAAAAATTTTACGTAGAAATTAAGTTGTAAGAAAGAAAAATATCGGGTTGAACGAAAAATATAAAATTATAAAAACTTTAAATTCATTTTGAGTAATAGAATGAAAATTGTAAAAACACTGGGCCAAATATCAGTTGTACTGGGGACGGCTTGAAAAAATGTTAAAAAATTAGCTCTAGTAAATACAAATTTGTAAAAACATTCTTTTATAAGGTGGGGGGGCGTAAAATAAATTTTGAAAAAAACATTAATTTTCATTATGAAAAAATAATCAAGTTTAAAGTTTTTTGAAATTTTAGCGCTAAAATTCCAGAAAAAGATTGAAAAGCGACATTGCAATTGTGAAAAATGCGTATAAAGAAGAAAAATAAAAAATACAAACATTGCCATTTTTTTCTTTATATTCAAAAGTTTCTCAAATAATCCAGACTTGCTCAACCAACAGAATGTAGAAGAGCTAAATTTAAATTTAAACCCCAATTTAAAAAGGGGGGGCTTAAAAAAAAATAATAATGGGATGGTATATAAAAGTAATTTGAATAAATATTACTTCATAAATAAAAAATAACTTTGGGGTTATAAAAAAATTTTTTAATGGGTCATTTTCCCCAAGGCTCGAAATTTTAATTTCCAAAAAAAAAAACCCTTTAGGCCTTTTTTCCAAAATTTTTTATTATTATTTGGCCATAAACTTGCTTAATTTCACCCTTTTTTTATTCCAATATGGTTCCCCGCGGGAAAAAAGGGAAGATCCAGTTGCAGGCAATGTCGTTTCCCCATGGCCCCCGGGGGCTCCGAAAAAAAAGCAGGGAAATTTTTGCGAACCTTCAGCCCTTTGAGATGATTTTTCTTATTTTAAATAAAAACGATAAAATGTCGTAAAAATTTTAAAAAATATTAAATGACAAATTAAACGAAACGTTTTTAATTTTATTCTTTTAAAAAACCCATTTAAAAATTAGAAAAAATCAATTAAAAAAATTAAATTTTTTAAAAATTCTTTCTGTTTTTTTTTTAAAAAATTTCCCCTTTTTTTTTAAACATTAAAATTGCAAACTTTGTCAACTCATTGGTTGGTAAGTCTGTTCCGGGGTTTAAATTTTTTGATTCCATATTTTCAAATTTTTTACGAGAAATTTTCATGTCCCAAATTTTCCTTTTTACATAATTTCCCTTTCCCAAAATCGTTTTGACCACAGGGTTTTAAAACAAATAAAATAAAAATTAATTTTTAAATTTTTTAAAAAATACTTTTGCAAAATTATTTTTAAAAAATTAATTTTTAAAAAAAAATTTTTGGCCAAAATTGGAATTTTTTTTTTTTTTTTTTTGTTTTCTTTGTTTTTTTCTTTTTATTTTTAGTTAATTTTTATTTAATTATTTTTATTTTGTAAATTTAAATTTTTTTGAAATTTTAAAAACGTGAAACCCAAAAAAATTGAAAATAAACCCCTTAAAAATAAAAGTTTTTTTTAATGTAAAAATGGGCCAACAAAAAAATCATTTTCCTTCTTATTTAAACCCTTTTAAAAAAATTATAAACCAAATTTATAAAATAAAAAAATGAAAATTAAAACAAGTTTTTTTTGGGCCCCCAAGGTTAACGTGGCTAAAAGGGGATTTTTTAGTCAAAGCCCTAATTAAAAAATTTATTTCCTTTTTAAAGTTGGTTTTTTAAAAAAAATCCTCTAAAAATAGGGAATTTTTTCCCTTTTTTTTTTTCAAAACCCTTTCCTCACAAAAAAAACCCCTTTTTTTGAAAATTACCCCCTTTGGAGTTTTTTATTTTTTTTATTTTTTTTTTTCTTTTTTTTAAAAAATTTTTTCCCCGTATTTTAAAACCCTTATTGGGTTTTTCCCGAAAATTAAACCTTCTTTTAAACTAAAACTTTTAAATCCCTTGGCCATTTTTTTTTACCTTTTAAAAATTTTTTTCGGCCCAACGAACCAAAACCCTTTTTAAAATATTTTTTAAAATTTTTTTCTTTAAAAATTTTTCAAAAAAATCTCTTAATTTTTCCCTCCTTTGTTTTTAAAAAAATATTATTTTAATTTGAATTTTTTTAAAATTTTTTTCAAATAAAACAAATTCCCCAAAAATTTCCGCCAAACCCAAGGTAATTGGAAAGTTTTTTTTCCAATAAAACTTGGGTTAAAAAAATGAAAAAAAAAGACAAAATCTTTTCCGGGGCAAGGGGTAAGGTTTTACTTTTACAAAATAAAAAAAATTTTTCCTATTGATTGGAAATTATTTTTTTTAAAATATTTCCCCCCAAAAAATAAAATTTTAAATATATTTTAAATGGTGGTTAAATAACCCCGGTTTTCACCGGAAAAGAAATTTTTTTTAAAACCCCTTCCAATTGTTAAAAAAAATTTTTTTTAAAAAAAAAATCTAATAAAAAAATGGGAACCATCCCCCTTTTAAAATGACAAAAAAAAAGAAAATCAAAAATTTTTGATTACAACTTACCTTTATAAATTAAAAAAAAAATTATAGTTTCAATTAAATAAAAAAAAAATAAAATCTTTCAAAAAAAAAAATCTCAAATTTAACCCACCTCACATACTTTTAAAAAAGGGGAAAAAAAAAATCAACTAAATAAAAACCCCCCCTATTTTTTTCCCAAAAAGGGAAAAAAGGGGTCAAATAAAAAATTTTTAAAACCCTCAAAAAAAATTCGCACCAATGGGGAAAAAGGGGGGAATTTAAAAAGGGGGGAACCCCCCTCATATCTTTGTCAATAAAGGAAAAACCAATAAGGGGAAAAAAAAGGGGGGAAAAACCCCCAAAAATGATTCTGACCAAAAAAAAGGGGGTAAAATCCAAATAAAAAAGCCCACCTTCCCCCCCTCTTTTAAAAAGGAAAAACCAAGGAAAACCTAACCACCCCGTATTAAATTTCACAAAATAAAAAGGGTAGGGGGCAGGGCCCCAAAAATTAAACCCCCTCAGTTTCCCCTAATAAAAAAAAAGACGTCAATCCAAAGGGGGAAACCTCATTGACCCCTTTTTTTAAGGGAAAACTTCTTACAAGGGGGCCCTTTGGGGGCCCAACCCGTCATGATTTTTTCAAAAAAAAAAAAAAGGGGGAATTTAAACCCCGCCCAATGTTTCATAATAAAAAAAACTAAATCCAAACCCTTAAAACCCCCCCCCCCCCAAATGCCCTCCCAATAAAAAAAGGGGTTTTAATAAAAACCTTAACCCCTCATACTGACCTGTCCAATAAAAAAAAGGGCCTTTTTTAAAAAATTGGGGGGGCAAACCTGTCACTATCTTTTTAAAAAGGGAAAAAGGGCTAAAAACAAATTAAAACCCCCCAAATATATTTTCTTTCAAAAAAAAACTAATTAAAAAACCTTTAAAAAAAACCCCCCCCCTACACTTTACAATAAAAAAAAAAGGGGGTAAAACGGAATCAGGGCCCCCCTTTTTTTAAAAATTTTTTTAAAAAAAAGGGGGAATAATTTTCTTTTAAACCCCCCTTTTGCCCCCCCGGAAATAAGGGTTAAAAAAAATTTTTCCCCCTTTTTGGGGTTATTAAAAAGTTTACACTCTATTTTTTCAATTTTTTAATTTTTTAAACAAAAGGAAAAAGCATTTTTTTTAATTTAAAATTTAAACAAAAAATTGCCCCTTTTTTAAAAAAAAATATTTATTTTTTTTATTTGAATTATAAAAAAAAAAATTAAAGTTAATTTTTTTAAAAAAAATTTTATTAAAAAAATTTTTTAAACTTTTGCCAAAAAGAAAATTGTAAACCTTTCATCCTTTAAAAATAAAAATTAATTTTTTTTTAAAATTTAAAATATTTTCAATTATTGCAGACTGTTTTTTTGTTTTTTTTCCCCTTTTATTTAAAAGTTAAAATGGAAGCCCCCACTCGCTGGGAGTTCATCCCAATTTGGCCAAAAACAATTTTCTGGGAAACCCCGGGAAAACCCCCTTTAATATGGTTTTAAATTTTTTTTTTTCCAAAAAAACATCAATTTTTTTTAAAATTAAAAAAACCCTTTCGGGCAACTAAAGTTAACCCTGTTGCATTTTTTTTCAATTTTAAATTTTTAAAAAAAAAAAGGTATTTAAAAAATAATAAAAAATTTAATTTAGAAATAAATTTAGGAAAAGGCTCTTACCATTAAACGGCTTTTGAGGAATTCCCTAAAAAATGTTAAAACACATAAACAAATCTTGAATAATGAATGCTTTCTTATTAATTCTAAAAATATAGTATTGAAGAATTTCCCTTAACTATCAACAACTTTTCATGTACTCCCACAATCCAACAACAAATCTTCACCATAAACAACTCTCCACGGAATCACTCCAACTTACTCTACACATTAACCATTCTATCCACCCATTTCGTATTTAACGTAATGTAATGTCAATATGGTTTATATTAATTTTTGACTGAATTATTTAAGGTGGTTCAACTTCAAATAGGCATGAAACTCATACTTTACCTCCCCAAAATCAATCGTAAAATCCAGTTTTATATCATCAAAAGACATTTCCTAGCATTTGATACGATAAAACCCTCCATGATAATTATTAAAAATAATTTAAATTAGTTTTTGAACAGATGGTTGGTGTTTTTTTCGTTTCGCTCTATATAGAAAAGGTCCATGCCACGCTTGAGTATAACTATAAACCAAACATGGGACGCCTGGTCGTCACCGTGACGCAACTTTGACAACAGCCCCCAGAGTACAGAGTACCCAGATTGCCTACACAACGCCGTGCTAGTTTTGGTTGACATAATTCCCGAGCGTTTACGTAAAGTATTTCATTATTTAAACAGTTGTGTTGAATTATGCTTAGTTAACTGTAATACATCCATTGTCCCTCGTTATGTGCTTAGTTAACTGTAATATATCCATTGTCCCTCGTTATGTGCTTTTACAAGTAATTATGCTTAGTTAACTGTAATACATCCATTGTCCCTCGTTATGTGCTTAGTTAACTGTAATACATCCATTGTCCCTCGTTATGTGCTTAGTTAACTGTAATACATCCATTGTCCCTCGTTATGTGCTTAGTTAACTGTAATACATCCATTGTCCCTCGTTATGTGCTTTTACAAGTAATTATGCTTAGTTAACTGTAATACATCCATTGTCCCTCGTTATGTGCTTTTACAAGTAATTATGCTTAGTTAACTGTAATATATCCATTGTCCCTCGTTATGTGCTTTTACAAGTAATTATGCTTAGTTAACTGTAATACATCCATTGTCCCTCGTTATGTGCTTAGTTAACTGTAATACATCCATTGTCCCTCGTTATGTGCTTAGTTAACTGTAATACATCCATTGTCCCTCGTTATGTGCTTAGTTAACTGTAATACATCCATTGTCCCTCGTTATGTGCTTAGTTAACTGTAATACATCCATTGTCCCTCGTTATGTGCTTAGTTAACTGTAATACATCCATTGTCCCTCGTTATGTGCTTAGTTAACTGTAATACATCCATTGTCCCTCGTTATGTGCTTAGTTAACTGTAATACATCCATTGTCCCTCGTTATGTGCTTAGTTAACTGTAATACATCCATTGTCCCTCGTTATGTGCTTAGTTAACTGTAATACATCCATTGTCCCTCGTTATGTGCTTAGTTAACTGTAATACATCCATTGTCCCTCGTTATGTGCTTAGTTAACTGTAATACATCCATTGTCCCTCGTTATGTGCTTAGTTAACTGTAATACATCCATTGTCCCTCGTTATGTGCTTAGTTAACTGTAATACATCCATTGTCCCTCGTTATGTGCTTAGTTAACTGTAATACATCCATTGTCCCTCGTTATGTGCTTAGTTAACTGTAATACATCCATTGTCCCTCGTTATGTGCTTTTACAAGTAATTATGCTTAGTTAACTGTAATACATCCATTGTCCCTCGTTATGTGCTTTTACAAGTAATTATGCTTAGTTAACTGTAATACATCCATTGTCCCTCGTTATGTGCTTTTACAAGTAATTATGCTTAGTTAACTGTAATACATCCATTGTCCCTTGTTATGTGCTTTTACAAGTAATTATGCTTAGTTAACTGTAATACATCCATTGTCCCTTGTTATGTGCTTTTACAAGTAATTATGCTTAGTTAACTGTAATACATCCATTGTCCCTCGTTATGTGCTTTTACAAGTAATTAAGATCAAACAGTTTTTTTTAGTTCAATAAGACCTTAATTTTGATGAACAATTATACCAACTGCTGAACCAGTGTCAACTTAAATGATGACTTCTACGAGTAATTCTAAATTTTAAGGGACATCAAAGCAGTACAAAATTAGAAAATATACGTAAATTTTAAGCCAACAACGGAAAAAATAATTTATTAACCGAATACATGCAAAAATATCATGCATAGAAAGACAGCGTACTTTCAACATATTTCGGAATATAATTATGTACTAAAATAACTCTGGATGTGTGACTAAAAGGCATTTCCTGTATTGCATGTATTAACAGGAAATGAAAGTACATTTCATTGGTTTCATGTTATAAACGTGCAAACCAAGACACATAAGTGAAACACGGACTACGAACCCTCACCTGTATGCTCCCTCATGTAATGTAACTCACCCTAGCATAAACACCGGACCCTGGTCAGTGACAATGCATCAACTCAGGAGGGTAAAAAAAAACGAAGTTACGTTTTAAATATAATGTTCACCAAAAAGAATAAAACAATGGAAAGTAGTTACCAATAAAAAAGCTAACGAAACTTTTTAATGACAAAAAAACACTTCCAACACCAAAACAAGTTTACGTAAAACTTACAGAAAATTATGGGCTGTTGCTCGTTTGTGAACATTTACAAAAACTACTAAACTTTCATTAAATTTAAGGCCAAACATGTACCAATGTCTATAACTTCATGAAGCTGTTATAAAAGCGTCCTGAGAGCGTGAATCCCTTTGTTGTTGAGTCAGAAAATGTAAAACCACCCCGGCGGAAGAGGAGGCAAAAACATGGATTGGATAAAATATAGGCCTACTTCAAAAACAAACGTTCTAACAAATCAATAGCGGCATTTTTTGTGGCATTACAAAGTGCGAATTGAGACCGGGGTCAAAACAAAAACAGCACAATAAACCAGTGTCTGGCTCGCAATGGAGATCGTAAAAACCCAGCACAAGTTCACAGCATCCACCCAGGGCCCATTGTCACAGAACTTTGAGGCGGCAACACGCACATCTCACATTCCAGACTATTGATTCCTCCCCGCTTCCCTTGCTAATGTAAATGTCTTACCCTTGTCTACTGATAGATTAAAAGCGGATGTGCCCAACAAACAACTATGAAATTGCTATAAAAATGAAGATCACTGCTAGGATTTCTCATTTACCAATATTTTTCTGTAATATAATCTAAATCTAAACTGGTTTAGACTGTTATTTTGTAATCGCCTTATGTGATGAATTGACGCAAAACTAACAATTTTACAAACTCAATGTATCCGTAATTTTGCCAAAAAGAGGTAAAAAATAAATAGTTGTTACGAATAAACTCTATACACAAACTAATTAATGTGCATGAAAATAGCATTGCATTACTTGATCAAGTTTACATGTGATATGACACAATAAAATGTCACAAACGTGGGTCACATCAGTACGAGCCGGCCATCACATGATCAGGTTTAAATGGGATATGACACAACAAAATGTCACAAACGTGGGTCACATCAGTACGAGCCGGCCATCACATGATTAGGTTTAAATGGGATATGACACAATAAAATGTCACAAACGTGGGTCACATCAGTACGAGCCGGCCATCACATGATCAGATTTAAATGGGATATGACACAACAAAATGTCACAAACGTGGGTCACATCAGTACGAGCCGGCCATCACATGATCAGGTTTAAATGGGATATGACACAACAAAATGTCACAAACGTGGGTCACATCAGTACGAGCCGGCCATCACATGATCAGGTTTAAATGGGATATGACTCAACAAAATGTCACAAACGTGGGTCACATCAGTACGAGCCGGCCATCACATGATCAGGTTTTAATGAGATATGACACAGCAAAATGTTATAAACATGGGTTACATCAGTTCAAGCCGGCCATCACATGATAAGGTTTAAATGAGATATGACGCAACAAAATGTTATAAACATGGGTTACATCAGTTCGAGCCGGCCATCACATGATCGGGTTTAAATGATATATGACACATCAAAATTTAACAAACATAGGTCACATCAGGTCGAGCCGCCAGACGTCTGTTGTCATATGCGATAAGCGGCGTCTTTGTGGGTACAACATAATGGTCGACTGAATGAGTGAGGTCGATCAAAATACGCGTGACGCGGGGTGAACGACACGCGCCGAGGGGGGAGAGACGCATAAATAGTGTGTCTGTGCGTGTGTGGGTGTGGGAGTGTGAATGAGAAGCTCCTGCCGGCAGGGGGATCAAATATACAGACTGTCCCACGAAGAGGCTTACACGTTTGATTTTATATTATTTGCCCATTTTTCCACCGAACATTTTCAAACTCTACACAATTCATTAAATATGTTTTAAAAATATTCTGTTAAAATTACAGCTCTCTAGAAACTGTAGAAACAAAATGGTGGCATTTTGAAAATTTACCATTTTGCTTCCTATAAAAATTCATTTCTTGTATTACCTGATTTTATTACTGCGTTGCAACAGCTGTTTAATAACGCTGGTTGCATACTCAGAGTTGAACCACCTTGTAAGCCAAAAATGCTTTGGAAGTGGAAAAATCTTTTGCTAGAAACTGGAAGTATCCTAAAAAATTACTCTAGAGAATCAAATGAGGAAAGAGAAGTACTGGTATGCGCATCAATGCTCCGCTCTCCAGGTAACCGAAATCACTGAGGAAGGTTGAACTTGAAACTGGCATTTCAAAGTCTATAGTACAGAGATTAATTAGGAAAATCAAAAATTTAATTTTACAAAATTCACCTAGTCCTTAATCTTCTCGAAGATGATCCGGACAGGAGAGTGGAATTTTGTTCTCGTATAATTGAGTTTCATGAGCTAGATCCTGATTGGCAAACTATAATTGTTTTTTCAGACGAGTCCACTTTCTACCGCAATGGTGTTGTAAATAGACAGAATTGTAATTATTACAACACCGCCAATCCACACATTCTTGAACAGGGTCAACTCAAATCAAAAGGAATTACTGTTTGGGCAGCTGTCAGTTGTAATGGCGTGCTATCTTACGACATTTCAGACAGTACAAAAACTGGGAATAGATATGCACAGGTTTTAAATGAACAGGTATTGCCTCATTTTACATTTCCAGAAATGGATCAAGCAATCTTCCAACAAGATGGTGCTCCTCCCCAATTTGCAAATCCTGTCAAGCAATTATTAAATGACAACCTTCGTGGCCATTGGATTGGTCGTGGAAGTGATTTTTTAGATTGGCCACCCCGATTCCCAGATTTAACTGTGTGTGATGTCTTACGGTGGGGTTACTTAAAGTAACAAGTTTATACCGTAGCTTCAATAATGATGAGGAAATAAAACAATCAACTGAAGAGGAAAGTCTCCGGATACCGCAGAATGTCTTTGAAAGAGCTTCGATTCATTTTTAAGCGCTGTTATCAGTGTGTCGCTGTGGATGGATTACAGTTCGAATAATTTTGGATTACAGTTCGAACTTTAGAAGGAAGTTTGGCTATGTTCTAATTTTCTAATTTAAATGCCTCATTTATCTAGAATATGATAATAAATAATTTTACAAAACAAAAATCACTGTTTTTTACTGTTTCAATGTATAGTTTTCAAAATGCCACCATTTTGTTTCTACAATTTCTAGAGAGCTGTAATTTTAACAGGATATTTTTAAAACTTATATTTAATGAATTGTGTAGAGTTTGAAAATGTTCGGTGGAAAAATGGGCAAATGATATAAAATCAAACGTGTAAACCTCTTCGTGGGACACTCCGTATATCTGTGGTAAACTTCTGACTCCAACAATACTGCACCACGACGTTATTTTGTGAAAATAAATAGATCGAATCAAATACTTCACAATGCCCGATAAAACCTGAATACAGCAATTGTTTTTATTAAATGTACAATGTATCGGAAATTGTCTTTCAGAACACTGACAGAGTAGGTTGATATTTTTACAAAAGACTATATGCGTAATATATATTTAATCCGAACAAACAACACAGTGTGTGGTATAGTATTGGTAATCTATGCATGGAATACATTAGCAAGGTCGTCGTCATTTCACAACTGGAGACTTTAAAGTAAAGAGAAGTTTAGACGTACAGTTTCTAACATCTCACAGAGAAGTACGAGATTGACTTAGAAGTACAGTTTCTAACATCTCACAGAGAAGTACGAGATTGACTTAGAAGTACAGTTTCTAACATCTCACAGAGAAGTACGAGATTGACTTAGAAGTACAGTTTCTAACATTCACAGAGAAGTACGAGATTGACTTAGAAGTACAGTTTCTAACATCTCACAGAGAAGTACGAGATTGTCTTAGAAGTACAGTTTCTAACATCTCACAGAGAAGTACGAGATTGACTTAGAAGTACAGTTTCTAACATCTCACAGAGAAGTACCAGATTGTCTTAGAAGTACAGTTTCTAACATCTCACAGAGAAGTACGAGATTGACTTAGAAGTACAGTTTCTAACATCTCACAGAGAAGTACGAGATTGACTTAGAAGTACAGTTTCTAACATCTCACAGAGAAGTACGAGATTGACTTAGAAGTACAGTTTCTAACATCTCACAGAGAAGTACGAGATTGACTTAGAAGTACAGTTTCTAACATCTCACAGAGAAGTACGAGATTGACTTAGAAGTACAGTTTCTAACATCTCACAGAGAAGTACCAGATTGTCTTAGAAGTACAGTTTCTAACATCTCACAGAGAAGTACCAGATTGTCTTAGAAGTACAGTTTCTAACATCTCACAGAGAAGTACCAGATTGTCTTAGAAGTACAGTTTCTAACATCTCACAGAGAAGTACGAGATTGACTTAGAAGTACAGTTTCTAACATCTCACAGAGAAGTACGAGATTGTCTTAGAAGTACAGTTTCTAACATCTCACAGAGAAGTACGAGATTGACTTAGAAGTACAGTTTCTAACATCTCACAGAGAAGTACCAGATTGTCTTAGAAGTACAGTTTCTAACATCTCACAGAGAAGTACCAGATTGTCTTAGAAGTACAGTTTCTAACATCTCACAGAGAAGTACCAGATTGTCTTAGAAGTACAGTTTCTAACATCTCACAGAGAAGTACCAGATTGTCTTAGAAGTACAGTTTCTAACATCTCACAGAGAAGTACGAGATTGACTTAGAAGTACAGTTTCTAACATCTCACAGAGAAGTACCAGATTGTCTTAGAAGTACAGTTTCTAACATCTCACAGAGAAGTACGAGATTGACTTAGAAGTACAGTTTCTAACATCTCACAGAGAAGTACGAGATTGTCTTATGTCTACGTCCAAGATATCCTATTTCATTCTTCAGTATATAGATATTACTAACCTCGAGAGGTTTTACAGTAGTCGATGAAAGAGATTTCGAAATAGCGTCGGGCAATAGAAAGCAACCCGCACAAGGAGTGTTATCGTCATCCTGGAACCATAATGCAAGCCATATTCGTCTCTTCTGCAATTATACTAAAATGTATTGGAGAGAGCGTCCGCCATCGCCAATCGCCATCTGAAGCTCGTATACAGTATTCCTTACTGCTCTCACCCCATTACAACATCTCATATGAGCTCAGTTAATAGTGTACTTTTTTTAACAATACTCGGTTTTTTTAATAATATAGATAGCATTTTATCACAACATAATAAATACGATGTAACTTACAAATGCCTATACAGGGTGTCTTAAAAGTCCCAACCCCCCCTATTAACTTTCTTATGAATACAAATAAAGTGATTTACTTCTGGGAATGTTTATATGACCAGCTAAGGAGTTTTTTTATGTATGCAAATTTTTTACACCCCCTCTCAAAAGGGGGTAGTTTGGGGGTAAGTCAAAATTTTTAAATAGGAACCCCTATCAAATGACACATCATTTTAAAGGTAATATTAAAAGAAGAAGAATGGCGGAAACTAGAGGTCTCTAACATTAGTCTATCAAATTTGGTGGCAGTTTAAAGTTGGAATTATTTCATAAAACCCCCGCAGCTTATGTTACATTTAAAATTGTTGTAAGCAGACAAAACATTCACCCACCAGTTAGTTTTGAGAACTGATGACACCTAATCGTAAAACAAGTTATTACAAGAATCAACAAACACCAAAAACCACAAATAACATAGCATTTATTTGGTTTTGGTTTGTCTGACCAAAGTCCAGTAGGGCAACCTGGGACCAAAACCAAATAAATGCTATTATGTGGTTTCTGGTGTTTGTTGATTCTTGTAATAACTTGTTTTACGATTAGGTGTCATCAGTTCTCAAAACTAACTAGCGGGTGAATGTTTTGTCTGCCTTACAACAATTTTAAATGTAACATAAGCTGCGGGGGTTTTATGAAATAATTCCAACTTTAAACTGCCACCAAATTTGATAGACTAATGTTAGAGACCTCTAATTTCCACCATTATTCTTCTTTTAATATTACCTTTAAAATGATGTGTCATTTGATAGGGGTTCCTATTTAAAAATTTTGACTTACCCCCAAACTACCCCCTTTTGAGAGGGGGTGTAAAAAATTTGCATACATAAAAAAACTCCGTAGTTGGTCATATAAATATTCCCAGAAGAAAATCATTTTATCTGTATTCATAAGAAAGTTAATAGGGGGGGGTGGGACTTTTAAGACACCCTGTATATTTATATACATTTGTGGTTATCTTTCTTAACGTAGCCATTTATCATACCCTTGGTTTGACAGCATTCCAATTCACCATATAAAGAAACCAAAAATATACACGTATACTTCATACAAAAACTTAATTAATTAGTGACCCCTTCCATCGCATACAGTCATCTAATACTTGATTTACTCACCATAATTAGTCAACCCTTCCATCGCATACAGTCATCTAATACTTGATTTACTCACCATAATTAGTCACCCCTTCCATCGCATACAGTCACCTAATACTTGATTTACTCACCATAATTAGTCACCCCTTCTATCGCATACAGTCATCTATTACTTGATTTACTCACCATAATTAGTCAACCCTTCCATCGCATACAGTCATCTAATACTTGATTTACTCACCATAATTAGTCACCCCTTCCATCGCATACAGTGTACCGGGTCTTGGACCGGTACAGTTTCGTTTTTTTTTTCGTCATTGTCTGCCAGGCTGCCTGAGATTCGCTTTTGCCCGGCGATTTGCGTACTTTGGTAGCCGTTGGCCCAGTTCCGTTTCGTTCCGTGTTCCAGCAGCTTCGGTCAGGTTGGCCTGTCTGTTCAGTCTAAATTTGTTCTAGAAGAGTTCTACTCGGCCGAACCTCCTTACTATGTTAGGCTAAGGTTCCCAAAACGTACGTGTTCTTTTGTAAGTTTTAATATCTAATCACCCTTTTGGTGAAAATACTTTTGTTTAAATAATATTAATCGTTCTTACTTGTGTTTTCAGAGTTTTGTTAAATTTATATTCTTTGTCTAGATGTTTTAACCTAGGTTCGAGCCATGTGCTCATTGTTACCTTTTTGACTTTAATTGCTTTATTATCTCTGGTTTCATATTTAATAGTAGTTCTGTATAATGTTTTGTTGAGCCTTTTTAAGTTGCAGTTACCGATTTACCATCTTTTTGTTCATGGACAATAACCTAGCCTATCTTTAGTTTGATTTTCATGTTATGACAGATTGCTCATGTTTCAATAGCCTAGTTCTCAGTTTGTCATTTTTAGTTCCATATACGTAATTAATTCTTTTATAATTTGTTAATTTGTAATTTGTCTTAAATCTGTTTTCCAACATAATTTTTCATAGCCTAAAGTTAATCTCTCCCTCCAATCATGTATAAGTTTGTCTCTTCATGTTAAGTTTTGTTAAATCAGGCACCCTTATATTTTTAGTTGTTATGTGTAATATTTTGTTGTGATGGCTGGACTGTATTTGATGTGCTGTGTGTTGTGCCTTACAGTCCAGGGTCCTCGAGTGGGACATTTTCCCTCAGCCGGTCGTCCGGGCTAAGTTCTACCATCCACACTGCCAGCCTGGCCTGAGGACCATGTATAGAGGCCATTGGTGACCCTGCTGCCCCACCTACATCTTTGGGGTATGAGTCTTCTGTCCTCAGGTCAGTGCTTTCCATGTTGTTTTCCCGGCGGCTGAGCTGGGGGTTTTGCTGTTCAAGTATTTATAAAGAAAAAAAAATGGAAGTGCTATATAATATAAAAGCGGAAAAAAAAGTTTGTGGAACTATGTAATTGGTGACTAGGCCTAAAACTGTTTGGACAAAGTGAGAAAACAGCCATGGGGACTTATCTATTTTTTTTATTTAAAAAAAAAAAAAAAAGAAAAACTTGAAATACAAAAAGAACTTTTGGGGGTTAATATTTTATTTATATTTAATATTTCTTGGTTATTAATTAATTAGTTTTATTTGTTGTTATATCTTTTTAGATTTTATAGTTGTTAGGTCCCTATGGTTAAGTTATGTGATTTATTTATATGTTTAGGTCTAGTTATTGTTATTTAATTTTTTTGTTAAGTGTGTTAGGGGGGGGGGGGTTTTTGAAGTGCATTTTTACTCGAACGGTACCGTGTTAGATTTTCTTTTTAATTGTTTAATTTTTTAAACTTTCACCAAAAGGGGATTATGGTGCTTTGCTTAATTTTTAATTCGGAGCTGCCCAGGGATTCCGGCTTACTCCCTGGCCCGGTGGAATCAAGGGATGCGGGCCAAATTGCCGGTGTAATTGGTGATACCAAAAATTTTATAATTTTCTTCACTTTTAGTCGGGCCTATAAATTTTCTTACGTTTTGGGGTGTCTCAGGCTAGGCTGCAGATAGGCCATGTAGTTGTTAATTTGTTAATTTTGGTATTTGTTGAGGTTTGTTGTTCTTGTAGCTTTTGGTGTTTTTGTTATTTATTTAAGTGCAAATTTTATATTGTGGCCTTCTGCCTATTTTATATTGTGGCCTTCTGCCGTTTTGATTTATTAAATGATGTTTCTTGAAATAAAATTAGTTTCGCTCAGCTGCCGAGTTTTTATTTGGACCCTCCAACTGCCACCCCGTGATCCCATCGCTTTACTCGTTTTGTAGCCATCCCCCTCGAGTTGGCACGCTTCCCAGCTTGGTGGGGGATGGGTCTCAAGTTGGTAGCAGAGCGTGGTTGCCTTAAAAAAAAAAAAAAAAAAAAAAAAAAAATAATTAATTCTTTCTTGGTTGTTGACGGTGGGTGTTTCCCTGTTAGTAGGTCATGGTTGGCCGACCTACCGTCAAGGTTTCTTGGTAATACGTAGAAAAAGAAAAAAAAAAGACAAATAAATAATTAGTTTAAAAAGAAAAACAATTAAAAACCAATAAATCATTTAACTTTGTATTAAAAAAAAAAAAAAAAAAAAAAAAAAAACCAATAGCAATCCGCTTGGTACTATGTCTTGAAGTGGGTATTCTCCATGGGTGGATTGTAGTAGGCGAGATCGGCAGTGGCTTTCTAACGGTAGGCTGAGGGTTTTAGTTCGTCTCCTGCGACCCATCGGAGTTGTCGTTTTTTGTGTCACTAGTTGAGAAATTTTGTTTTGTCGAGATGGCCTATCTGACCAGAATGTCTTGCGTATCCTAGTCAAGAGGAGTTGATAATCTTCGAGTTGAGGTCGCGGGGTAAAGTGACTCCGGAAGGGAATGTTTTGCAATCACCGGAGGTTGCTGCGGGATCAGATTTCCGCCGGGTACGGCGGGTGGAATGAGTCTGACCTGCCTGAGGATTGGTAGAGTTATGAGTTGGGGATTTGAGTATACGAAGGGGTAAGCATTGGGTGAAGGGCGTGTTAGAGGATTTATGCAGTTTTGAACCTCCATGGTTCGTGACCCGGGGCCCTGCCGCCATTGGCACGTTGAGGCATCTGGGCTTGCCGCGTTAAAGGCTGTCAAACCGGGCACCCGGGTGTGGAGCACCCGAAATTTCTGAGAGAGCGATAGATAGGGCGTGGAGTCTTGAGGAGTAGATGTGTCTAGGCTGGATGAAGATTTTTCAGGCAACTCTCCGGGTCCACCACGACTCCTACGGTCTGGGTCACCGCCCTGCCCTTTTGAGCTCTGTCGCCTAACGTGTCCGAGGCCGCAGGGCTCGAGACACCGGCTCTCACTGTGCCTGAGGTTCATCTGAGCCTGCAGGCGTCTCTTCTGTTGAGGTTGCTTGTTGATCGTGCTCCAGCTGCCGGATCCTACTACTTCTTTGGGTTCTGCTACTCTTCTCTGCATCTGATGGGCGCTACCACAAGCTGCCTAACTCCCTCTCACGCCTAAATTGAGATCCCCAGAATCTCCCTGGATCGATGGGATGGATCCTGAGGAGCTTCTTAAGTTTCTGGTGGCCCTTTCCTCGACTTAGTGAAATCTGCCCGGCAATGCAGTGCTGGGGACCTATGCTCTCGTCCTGGTTTTCGCCTTATTGTAGAGGTCCCGTTGGGGAGCTTGCTCGAGTTCTGTCGCTTGGCCAGTGGGATAGCAGGGTGTGCTCGGTGGTACTCAGCGTTCCCATCGAGAGCGTTACTTTCCATCGTTATCTTCCCCTTCGACCTCGAGGAGAGATGGTCATCGGACAGAATTTTATCGGTCGCAGGGTAGGGGCGAGTCTACTGGCAGCCTATTTCTCATCAGTCGAAGGAAGGCTCGAGAGTCAGCGTTGGCGACCTCACCCTTTCTCTGAACGCGCTGACACACGATCCGTGTCATCCTGGAATGGCCATTTCACCCGAACGCGAAACGGTGCAGAATCGGTTTAATGCTGGTGTTCCTCTCGACTTTTTCGAAGGAGCGCATACAGCTGTGCATTGTTTCGTCTCGCAGCGTGCAGTTCTCAGACCAGCAAGGGAGGGATTCTGAGAGTCATCGTGCTCTCCTCCACCCGTCGACCAGCTATGTCTGTAGGTGTGAGTCTAGCCAGTGGAGGGTCGTGGTTCTCGGCCTCCTGTTGTGTGCTTTGCTTGTGGCCAACCTGGTCACATTCGACGTGACTGTCCACGTGCTCGAGGTTCGTGGGGCGGGAAACGCTCGAGCGCGAGCGGGGGGTTGCCTCCACAGTAGCTCCCCGCGTTGTGCGACTGACCGTGGCCATATTTTGGGCCTCTGACACGTGCCCATAGCAGCGTGTCGGGGATTTTTCGGGCCATTGCTGGCATGGCTTCCCTGGGACTTAGGGCGGTCACCTCGGTGTGTCCTGGCGTTTTTGTATCTTTTGGTGGTACGGTGTGGTCGAGCCCTTCTTGATTCTGGTTCGGCATGCAGTAGCTTCAGCCTTTCTCTTATTTGAGTCCCCTTGACGCCATAGACGTGTCAGGCAACACCGCGCCTTTACCTTCTATTACTTGCCCTGGACGGCATCCCAACCTCCTACTACCCATACTTCTAAAGGCGTCATTACATTATTAAAAATTGATAGGATTATTCCCTGGAGGTGGTGTTTTCTTGTTGCCAAGCGACCTGGCGGTTATCTTGCTATCCCATAGGGTGCAGATCCTTTATTTCTAAGAGTGGAATGAGTGCCTACGAAGCACTCCAGAAGCGCCAGTAATATCTTTCTCAGTTTATATCGGCGAGTTTTGTGTGCCGTCTAGGTAAGGTGATATCAGACTGCCCTCCTGCGAGGGTCATGAGAGTGGGGTCTTCTGCGTAGCCCGAAACCAACCCCAAGGTGGATCCAGTTGGTCCCACTCCCCCCTGAGCAGGCGGGAAGGGCCATTAGAGGCTGTGGGTATTATGCGCGTTCTCCTGATGTGTCCATGGACGCGACGCAAGAGCTGGGTCAACTACCTCTTCTCTAGAGGAGTATAGAGAGACTCCACTCACCGACCGCGCGGAATCTCAGCCAGTTAGAAAGTCAACCGACACTTGCTTCCACTACCAAAGAATGGAGGTTATTAGGGCTATGATCGAGAGAAGATCTCTCTATTGATCAAGGGTGTGATTGAAAAAGCCGTCATCGTACTGCTTATGACCAGTCCAGGCTTTCTTAGTAGCCCAAGCCTAAAGGTAAAGCCTAGGCTTTGAGTGAAGTGCGATATCGTGGAGAGCTACGACAGCCCTGAGCTAACAGTGCTTCAGCTATTGACTCCGGTACCGTTGCCTGCCTGATTTGGCTATTCTAGCGTCTTGCGATTGCGTTCGGCTAAGGCTAGAGTTTTTCTAGTGCTTACCGAATTTGAAGCCAGGCCTACTAGACTCCATCAGAATTCCCATTGAAAGAATGAATCACGGCCCATAGACTACTTCTGTGTTCCACTGGATCTTTATCAGTTCACTAGGTCTCCATGGGTCTTGCAGCTGGGTGCCCAGACTCTTACCGTTTCCTGGCTTGATTAGCCATACTTCCAATGGAATGTAAGTATTCAAGTTGCTGTGTAGTTTACTATTACACAAACTTACCCTGAGACGATCCTCTGTGTCTACAGTGAGACTTATTCGGAGGTGAACACATGGGGCAACATCTGGAGGAAGTTCTTAGTTCGCCCTCAAATCAGCGGCCTTACCGATCAATACCATAGAAAGTCACTCTTTTTGCACGTTCCTGAGATCTCTATCTCTGCGGTGTCTCTTATCTCTTCCGAGAGCGTCTGCATTGATCCTGCGAAGGACCCAGGGCATTCGGGCATTTTCCTCCCTTCCCAAGATGCCAAGGGATTGCCCGTATGTGGGCGAAGGAGAATTTACCTGAGTCTGCTACAGTCCCCTAACTAGGTGCCGAGCGAGTGCAGCCCCGTTGAACGAGCCTGCTGCGTTAAGAAAGTGTCCCTTGTTTGAGTGGGGACAAGCCTCAGCAGACTGCCTTTGATGCTCATCAAGGAGGCCTAATCATGCAACCTCACCTGTTCCTTGCTATGCCTGATCAGCAGAGAATTTGGGTATCCTTCACATCTATGATCCACCTCCTCCCCATTTGGCTACGAGCAGTTCTTTCTCAGGAGTTTGATTGGGGTCAGGCAGCCCCATCGCTTTTGCTCGAGGACGTTGTCTCACCAGGAAAGAGAAAAGCTTTCTTCCATCTATGAGTTAAGAGTGTCTGGCTGTTGTCTTTGGTAGCGGAAACAAGTTTTTGCGGCGCGATATTTCTTGGAACACGCTGATTTCTTGCTGGAATTCCATAGAGCGAACAAGATCAGGCACAGTCTTGGCATTCTTGCCCATCCCAGACAGCTCGGGAAACTTGGTCCGCTGGGTGTTCAAAAATGTTCTAGGCTTTTAAGTTCCGAAGTTCAACATCTTAGGGGTACCCAGAAGGTCAATCGGCGGATGCTCTTTATCCCGCATGTACCATGAGAACCCAGTGATCGCACGCGACTGAGCTGCACTGCTCAGGGTGGTGTGTTCTTCTGGATTTCCTCTGGCTTTTGACGACCCTACTGTCCCATCAGCAGAAAGATCCTGAGACCTGTCAATCATCTTTAGGTGAACTTCAAGCAGGAGTCCCACCCACCCTATTTCAGTCAAAGGGGTTACCTGTGCCGTCCCCAGACAGAGGGGTGAACCCCGGGTAATTGCTGCCTAGTCATCTTAGTACGAATGGACTTTCAGTATCTAATCACTCTTCCCATAGCGGGCGGTCATCTTAGTCATTCAAAGCCCATCGCTAAGATTCGTAGTGTCATTTCATCTGAAGGAGGCATGGACTCGGTGATGATGCGGGACAGAGTGCGGGTGGCCTTATCCACCTGTGCTACTCGTCAGCAATGCCTAGTCATAAGCAAGGATTCAGGGTTATTATCATCCTTCTGGAGGATGGACTGAGCGCGACCATGTAAGAGAAGGTGTTCATCGACTACGTGCGGGTCCTTTTCCCCCGTAGCAAGTACAGGTATCCTCCTACCTACTTGGAGTTTGAGAGTGTGTAGGGTATGCATTCACGAAGTTCGTTGGCTTTTCCCCAACTTCGGATGCCACGGCTCAAGCCTCACCAGTCCGTGCTCTCCAGTCCCACTCTTCCAGCACTTTGTGTGCCTTACCACTCTTGTGTCCAGACACCGTACGCCAGATTTACCTTCCCAAGGAGTTTTCGTAAGGTGTTTTCTGTTTATGCAATGGTATGCAGCAATGTGACTACCTCATCGCGTATTACCCACGATCCTTCTCATGCAGAGCGTTCAAGGCCCGGCAGATCTTCGGTCTGCCATTATTCCTTACATGCGAGAAGCAGACACCTGGGATGAGAGTCTCTCATTGGCCCAGCTTGCTTTCAATCTTACAAGACATCGAGGAGACACAATGCCAGCTCCCTTCGAAATTCTACACTGGCTACCCTCGCTAAGCAACCCTATGGACTCCAACTTGTGGAAGGTTAGAGGATCTTCTACTACGCCAGGTGCCCACTGACGTAGAGTCCACGTGGGCAGGGGCTGCTACGGGCCGGGGGGCCCAACGCTGGCTACGTGCTAGAGAGAGTAGTGAGGTGAGCGGAGTATGATAAGGTCTAACTCCTAACTTATTCCTTTTCAGGTTGAGATCTGGTTTACTTTGTCAGGCTCAACCCGTCAGTTCGGCTCGAGCGGAACGAAGAGCTGCAAAGTTGTGCTATCGTGCGGTCTGGTGCCCCCCCGCATCGCGCGACAGGTTTTTTGATCACCGTGACTGCTCTGCCTGGTTGACCTCCCCAGTCAGGCAGGGTGTTTCAGCGACAGCCATGTGTCCCAGCTTAATGGCTTACGGGGAACGTTGATCCATGGAGTTGGTGGTTTCCTGGGGTTTCTTGGGGCAAAGAGCGATTGAGCACCTCTGCTGCCCTAGTGGCTGTTCTGAGTAGAGTCTCCCTTTCTCTCTCTCTGGTCGGGCCGACCGTCAGGTAGAGTTCGCTCCCTGTTTGAGGGTTTCCCCTCTCTTAGATTCTTCATTTGGCGTCCTTGGTAGTCAAAACCATCCACGCTTATGGAGGTTCTATCTTCTTCTGTTTTGGTTTCCCTTAGGTAACCGAAGATTCGTCCCCTAGCCTGGTTGAAGTTTAGGTTTATGCATGAGGGAGTTTGTTACCGGCGGTCGTTGTGGACCGTATACAGTCTTACAGTTTTATTTTTATCGGTCAAAGTCTGCCATGGCTGCCTTAGATATCTCGCATATGCCCGGCGATTAGCTGTACTTTGTAGAGCCGTTTGCCCCAGTTTCCGATTTTTCGGATCCATACTAACACGAGACAGTAACTATCTCAATGCAGCTTCGGTTCAAGTGTTATCGAGCTAGCTAACCATATACCTCTGTTACACAGAATAGTCATTCAAATATTCTATGTATCAAGAGAGAGTTCGAAGCTCGCCGAACCCTCTTACTTACTCTATGGATAAAGTAGTTGTCTACCTCGGGTATCCCAAACACAATGAGTCTAACAAGTGATGTCGTTTTTTGGAGTAAAGTTATTTAATATCTAAGTAATACACCCTTTTGAGATGCGAAAATAACTTTTGTTTAACGTAACTTGTAAATAATATAGATAAATCGTTCTCTTAACCAACTGAGTTTTCAGAGTTAGTATTAAGAATTTATAATTCTTGTCTTGTCTAGATGTTTTATAAACCTAGGTTCGAGCATGTGCATCATACTCTAGTTACCTTTTAGGCTTTACATCTTGGCTTTATTATCTCGTTTATCATATGTTAATAGTAGGTTTCTGGTCGGATAATTTTTTGTTGATGCCTAGTTTAATGTCTGCATGTTACCTGAATTACCATCTTTTTTGAGTTCATTGTACAATAACCTAGACGCGTCATCTTTCGTTTTCCAGTTTGATAGTCATGTTATGACAGATTGCACATGTTTCAAAGCCATGAGTGGATCTCAGTTTAGGGGGTCATGTTTATGAGTTCCATATATCCATTAATTAAATGTCTTTAATAATTTTGTTAATTTGTAAATTGTACTTAAATCGTGTAATTTACCACCATAATTAGATAATATATCGAAGCCTAAAGTTAATACTACTCCGCCTCCAATCATGTCTATAGAGTTTGTCCTCACTTCATGGTTAAGGTATTTATGTGAGAGCTTAAATCAGGGCACTCCATTATATATCATGTTTAGTATGTGACATTGTGTAATTATTTTCTATGTTGTGATGGCTGGACTGTATTTTTGCGATGTGCTTGAGTGTTTTGTAAGGCCTTACAGTCCAGGGTCCTCGAGTGGTGGACATTTTCCCTCAAGAGCCGAGTCCCGTTACCGGGCTAAGTTTCAAGGTACCATCTCACCCTGCCCAGCCTGGAGCCTGAGGGACCAAAGTATAAAGGCATTTGGTGACAGCCGTGCGCCCACCTACATATTTGGGTATGAGTCTTCTGTCCTCAGGTCGAGTGCTTTTCCATGTTGTTTTTCCGCGCGGCCTAGCTGGGTGTTTTGCTGTTCAAGTAATTATAAAGAAAAAAAAAAGGCATGCTTATATAAATGAGTCAAAAGCGTGAAAAAAAGTTTGTGGAAACTAATTTACATTGGTTGACTAGGCCTAAAACCAAGTGTTGGACACAAATTGAGAACACAGTGCCCATGGTACTTATCTATATTTTATTTAAAAAAAAAAAAAAAAGAACAAAACTTGAAATACAAAAAGAAACTTTTGCGGGGGTTTAATCATTTCAATATAAATTTATATTTCATGTCTATTAATTAAATTAGCTTTTATTGTTAGTTATTCATCTTTTTAAGATTATTATAATCAGAGTTGTAGAGAATAAGGGTATCCCTATGTGTTAAGTTATATAGAGTACTATTAATTATATATGGTCTAATAAAAGGTCCTAGTTAATAGCGCGAGAGCGACAGTCTCTCAATTTACACAAAGATTCTTTCTAATGCGAAATAAACACGATGATTAGAATATTGGTGTCAGGAGTGAGAAGCTGAGCTAGTAGTCATCTAATCTCAATGTAAATGAATGCCATTATATCATATCTCTCCTTCAAGGAACGGACACCAAAGACAGAGTTACGATTATTTACTACATGACTTACTTTCTATGAAACTCGTATTACACTCTCTTTTTTATAAACAGTTTCCCCACACAACATGCCGATTATAGGCTGCTTTGCTTTAATTATTTAAATTTACTAGGAAGCATGCTCCACAGTGAGATTACCGGCTTTACTGCCCCAGCGGCCTCGCGGTGAACACTATAAGAAAGCGGATTCACGGGACCAAATTAGTCGCCTGAGAGAGGTGAAGAGTTGGATGATACCCAAAATTAAATACAAATTTTCCTAACTCACGTTTATAGTCTCGGGGCATTAAATATCATTTCTCTTATCGATTTAGGCGTGATCACAGCGCAGGCTAGCACGAAATAAGGCCCTGGCTAATGTATTGCGAGTCAAATAAAAATTACTGCGATCTACATTATTATTTTAAGAGAAGTCATTTATGCGATTCATGAGCATCTTGCGTTGAGCGCGCGAGCGACTCTCTATCTATATGTATCTATTGAGATCGAGATAGACGCCATCTTGAAATCTCTGTGTATGAGTTAGTAGATTTTTACTCTAGTGAGTTAGCTTTAATTATATTCTCATTATATCACATCAGAGATATATCTGCAAAATAGTTTTGGTCTAATAAGTCAATTCTACTCGTAGCGGTGGCTCCTACTGTCCTAATTGATATTTAAGTGTGCCTTCTGACCTGTTTATGCATACTTATCATAGAATGATGTATTTCTTCTGTGAAAATTACTCAACAAAAATACAGTTTACTCTATCTATAAAGTCACACAGCTGCCGAGAGTATTGCGATATATAAATATACCTTGATCCCTTAGAGAACCACGGACCCACCGCGTGAGACATCCCATCGCTCGATTAGATTTCGAATCCGATCCCCCCGGATTGGCATTACTCTTTCCAAGCTATTATGGTTAGAGTGAGGAGGGGGATGGTCTCAGACAGGCATCTAATACATGATTATACTCCACAAAACTCTTAGTCAACCCTTCCATTCGCTATACAGTCCATCTATCACTTGATATTACTGCACCATAATTTAGTCATGGCCCCCTTAACCTCCAGTCGCATCACAGCCTTATCCCGTAGGCATCCCACAAAACTATTATCATCATTATTTTACTCTAGCCACTACAATATGGACAGTCAACCCTTCCAATCGCATACAGTTCAATCCTAATACTTGTTATTTATAACTCACCATAATTAGTCAAGCCCTTCTATCGCATACAGTCATCCTAATACTCTTGTATTTACTTCACACAAAATCTGAAAGTTATCAATACACGTTCCCTCCATCTAACAGCATCCACAGTCCTCAATACCTTCATGATTACTCACCCCAAAATTAGTCTAACCTCACTTCTCTTCGTCATACAGCGTCATCTAAATACTTATATGATATACTCAACCAGTGCAGAATTCATTAACCAGAAAATCCTTTTTGAATCGATCCCTCACCCCCCACAATCTACTGAGAGTCGAACATCCATTAAACACTCACCTTTTCTATGTAGCACCCTCATCTTACCTCACACACGCCATTACAACCTATACTTTCATAATAGCAAGTCTTAAAAACATATGATCTGTCAAAAATCTATAATGTGCACACCGGCCTATGATACAATCGAAACAATACCAGCGACTCCATCTGAATCAAAATACTTAAGTAGTTTACTCTCACCCAGGACATATACTAAATTGAATCTCCAGTAATTAACACCATACATAGTTATTATGTCCTCTCCTCTGCTATCAACGGCCACCATAAACAGATCACTATACAAAGAGAAAACCAATAAAAAACTGTGAATGTCTTGAGATTCCACATCACCTATTTATTACCAACCGAAACCCTACGAACGTATAGCTTACATGACAAACAACTTAATCTTAATTAGGTAAGAACCCCCTTCCATCCCATACATGTCACATCTAATACTAATGATTTAACTCGACCATACCATATTCCATTACAAACCTTATGGACGAGTCCTACCCCCCACATAACTGTAACCCTATAAACGTAAGTATCTGTTCAACCCTTCTTTACTAACCACCTACTACATCGATATACTTCTTAACACAACTTAATTACAATTATATGTCACCGCCGCTTTGCATCGGTCATACACAGTCATACTACATAGCTTCTGAATATTCTCATATCACCATAATTCTTCTACAAACAGTTTGAGAGTCATTCCCGCACAAATCACTGAAATTTCATAAAAACTACAGTTGTGTCACCCTTCAAGCGTACAACCACGTAACACCAGTATCACTTACATAACAAAAACTTTAATATTAATAGTCACCCCCTGTCCTCGCATACAGTCGCTAATACTGATTTAGCTCACCATAATTCATTAACAAACCGTTGTGCGTGACGTCCCTCCCCCCACAACTACTGTACAGATCGCACTCAATGCAACACAACGGGAAACGCTGCGCGCAACGCTGTATGAACAAGAGACACTGAAGTAATAATGTTTCAGTATTTGTGAGAGAGGGAGTGAAAAGTCAAAAAAGGTTTGTTCTAATGAACACATTCATATGTGAGAGTTCAAATATCAATAGGCTCACCTTAGATAGAACAGACTGGTATAGAACTGACATGAGGATAAGCGAGGTTGTAGAACTAATTACATTAAGTCTGTTAGGGTACTGAAGTATCCTCATACGGGTCAGGGTCTTGGCGTTAGGAAAAGAGGTGACTAAACATAAAGTCTACTTTTATGGATCGACAAGTAAAATTAATCTAGATGGGAGGATGAAGCAGACTCAAACTGTTTGAGTACATGAAGAACATCTGGAGGAGAATTATACAAACAAACATAGTTATCACGCAATCAACTGTCCAAGTACGCAAAGAGTAGGCGAGACTAAATGCTAACTTACAAGTTTTTCTGCATCTCACTGAAGAATACGTGCTAGGGTTGGTAAGCAGGGATGACACCCTTCGATATCTGTTTCAGTATTGAGTAGGGAAGGGATAGCGACACGTCAAAGTGTTGTGTCTTCTACAGTTGGAATTACTGGTGAGGAAGTATCTATATCCAGTGATTAGATGACATGATAATGGAAAGGATAATCGGAGCTGAAACATGGGTACTCACACTCAGAGTATCATACATTATTAAACAGAATTAATAAGTGATAGCCATATAGCGAGAGAAGTCTATGCTGCGTATGAGTCTGTCTAGTGGCGAGCGTAAAGGCCAGGGCGATGACCAACTTACAGTTTTCAAGTTCAGTAATAATAGTCATACTAGATGAGAAGGTACATCAACTTTATTGATTAATCTCGGAATTATGGATGAGTAAAACAAGTATTAGCTATGACTAGAGTATGCGAATGGAATGTGTGTGACAAACGTTACACAATTAAGTCTTTTGAGAATGAAGTATACACGATGTAGGGTTTGTACACATGAAGGGTGACACAATTTATAGATCACTCATCTTTACAGTATTGAGATGGTGGGAAGTGACGACAAAAGTCGTTTGAGAAACTAATGAATATCATTAGTGAGAGATAAATCAACGTTATCAATGCACATGACAGTATGACGATGGAAAGTCTGGTGACATACGTCTACTGCGTGAGTATAAGCATCAAGTGAATCGAGTGACTGCGTAAGCGATGGAAGAGTCGAGTGCTATAGTACAAATCTATATGGCGAGAAATTCAAACATGCACACAGCCGACAGGTAGATGACTGAGTTAAGTTGGAATAGCAAGTGTATTGAAACTACCTTTATGTGTGAGTACAATCTAAGCAATTAGATGACTGTAAGCGATGTGAAAGAGGTGCGACTAAATCCAGAGTGCGTAAATCAAGTTTACGATGAACTCGCGTATGCGATAGGAGAAGGGAGTTTTTGCGACTAATTTCACTGGTGAGTACTATAAATCCAAGTATTAAGATGAAAGAGATTATATATGCATATGGGAAAGGGTTCTGCCACTCATTATGGCTGAGTGTTAAATCAAGTATAGATGACTGTTGAGACCCAATACCCCCCCCACACCTCGAGAAGCTGGAACAGCGCGTACCAACCCAACCGGGGGATGGAGCTCAAAGACCAAATACGCGAGCGATGGGATCACCGGTGTCAGATGGCGGGTCAAAATAACACTCTGACAGCTGACAAAACGTAATTTATTTCAAAAACACTACATTAAAATAAATCAAAACGTGCAGACGAGAGGAGCCACAATATACAAATAGTGTTGCCAGAAAGCCGACCAATAAAACAAAATATTTGGCACGTTAAAAAAATAACCAACAAACACACAAAAGCTACAATCTCAACAAACAAACTCAACAAAATTACCAAAATCTCAACAAAATTAACAACTACAAGGTACCTATCTTGCAAACGCCCATAGCCTGCAGACACCACCAAAACGTAAGACAAAAAACATATTTAATAGGCCACCGACTTGAAACAGTGAAGAAAACATTATTAAGAAGTATTATCTCTGGAATAGCATCCAAAGTCCCTATCACAAACGAAGACAATTAGGAGCCGCATGCCCTGATTCCACCGGGCCAGGGAGATACAGCCGCTCAGCCCTGGGCATCTCCGAATCTTATAACAAATATAAGCGCAAAGCAATCCAATCAACCCCTTTTTGAGTGCTAACAGTTCTTTACAAAGAAAAATTAAACAATTAAAAGAAATATCTAACACGAGTACCGTTGTCGATTGTAATAAATGCACCTCAGCAACTACTGATGTCGTAAGGAGTTCAAAAAACCCCCCCCCCCCCTAACACACTATCTAAACTAAAAAAATAAATAACAAATAACTAAATGACCTAAACAGTAGAATAGAATAAATCACATAACGTTAACCAATAGGGACCTAACAACTCATAAAATTCGCTAAAAAGATATAACAACAAATAAAATACTACCAATAATATAAATAACAAGAAATATAATAATAACACAGGTAACTTAAATAATTAACCCCCCAAATTCTTTTTGTGTATTTCACAAGTTTTCTTCTTTTTTTTTTTCTTTATAAAATAAAAAAAATAGATAAAGTCACCTTCCACATGTGCAGAATTTTCTCAACTTTGTCCAAATCAGTTATTAGTGACCAGTCCCCAATTACACTATTCCACAACTTATTTTATTTCCGAGCTTTATATATTATAGCAATTCTCCATTTTTTTTTCCTTTATATATATAATACTCTGCGAACAGCAAAACCCCCAGACACAGCGCACCGCCGGTAAAAACAACATATGGAGACTAAAGGTCCACCTTGTACATGAGGACAGAATACTCATAACCTCCAAAGATGTAGGTGGGGCAGCAGGTCACCAAGGCCGCTATACATGGTCCTCAAGGCCAGGCAGGCGAGTGTGGATGAGTAGTAACCTTAGCGCCGACGACCGGCTGAAGGTGGAAAATTGTTCCCACTCCGAGGACCCTGGACGTAAGGGCACAACACACAGCACCAATACCGCAAACAAACAGTCCAGCCATCACAACAAAATATTACACATAAACAACTCAAAAAATACTAAGGGTGCCTGATTTTATAACAAAACATTAACAGAAAGAGAACAAACTAATAAACATGAATATGCGGGAGGGAGACGATTAACTATTAGGCATTAAAAATCTTATGTTGGAATATAAACATTAGTTTACAGACAAATACAAATTACAAAATTTATAAAAGAAATTAATTACGTAAATGGACACTAAAAATGACAAACTGATACAACTAAGGACTATTGACAACATGATGCAACATCATAAACATATGATCATTCAAAAGACCCAATTATAAAATCAAACTAAAGATAGGCTAGGTTATTTGATTCCATAGAACAAAAGATGGTAGATCTGTAACTGAGCAACTTAGAAAAAGGCTGCAACAAAACATTATACAGAACTACTAATCAATATAACCCAGAGATCTAATAAAGCAATTAAAGTCAAAAAGGTAACAGATGAGCACATGGCTCGAACCTATATTTAAAACACTGACCAAAAGAATATAAATTAAACAAAAACTCGAAAACACAAGTAAGAAACCACAGATTCTTAAACAAAAGTGTAAATATGTTCACCAAAATGCGGTAGCGAATAGATATAAAAACTTACAAAAGAACACTTATCGTTTTTTGGGACAACCTTAACCTAACATAGTAAGGAGTACGAGGCCGAGTAGAACTCTTCTAGAACCACAATTTAGACTGACACAGACAGAGCCAACCTGACCGAAGCTGCTGGAACTAACGGAACCGAAGACGAACTAGGACCAACGTGTCTACCAAAGTGTACCGCAAATCGCCTGGGCAAAACAGCGAATTCTCAGGCAGCCTGGCAGCGACAACTGACGACAAAAAAAACGTTAACTGTACGGTCCAAGACCGCGGAACCAGGACTCTCCCTGACAGCAACAAACCATCAACCAACACCCTTGCAGCCGGGCGAGACTGCGGAACCTCAGGGAACCAAACAGAAGAAGAAGAACCTCCAAGCGAGTGGTGCCCCAAGACAACGCCTAAAGTCAGAGCAAATCTAGAGGTGAAAACCACTCAAACAGGGAGCGAGACTAAACACATGACGGCTCGGGACCCCGCGACATAAAAAGAGAGAAAAGTGCGAGACTCTCCTCACGTAACAGCCACCTAGCGCAGAGGGGATCAATTCTCTCTTGCCGCCAAGAAACCACCACGGAACACCAACGTCCGTGGCGATCAACGTTCTCCCGGAAAAGGACCTTAAGCTGGGACACATTTGGTCTTTCCTGAACACCCTGCCTGACTGGGATCAACCAGCAGAAGCATTCACCGGGTTGACAAAAAACCTGTCGATGCGGTGGTGAGACCAGAACCACCGCGATAGCACAACATTGCCAGCTCAACGAGTTCCGCGTCGAACGTGACCTGGGTGAGAGGCCTGACAAAGAACCCATCTCCAACCATGAAATAGGGTTAGGAGTACGCGACCCTTATCATAAAGCAACACCCCTACCTCCTCACACATCACTCGTAGCACGGTAGCAGGTTGCGCCGAGCAGCCCGCCACGTGGACACTACGTCGTGAGCGCGAACCTGGCGTACGGTAGAAGATACCTCTAAACCTCCACAAGAGTTGGAACAACAGGAGATCTAGCGTTAGTGTGATCAAAAGGTGTCCTAAGCCATTAGAATTCCACGAGAAGGGGAATCAGTGAGCTTGTGTACTCATCATGCATGGAACGAATTGAAAAGCACCTGGAGCAAGATAGACTCACATACCCCAGGTATGTTCTGCTATCACAGCATGAGTGAAAAAAGGTGTGCAGACGCGAGAAGATTGCGGTTGAACCCGCTCAGCAATGAGAATGGAGCGCAGTCAGCGTAAATAACGAGATGGTAGTCACATGTGCCTGAATACCATTGCGACAAAACAGAAACACTACGGAAACTCATGTGGAGAGCAGGATAAAAACTGGCATACCGTTTGTCGGACACTAAGAGTGGAAAGGCACAAACCAAAGTGCTGTACGAAGTTGGGACTGTAGAGCCACGTATGGAGAGCTTAGCCGTGCACTCCGAAATGGGACAAAAGCCAAACGAACCTCGAGAAAGCACCCACACAAACAAGTGAGGATAGGAGCTACCTGACATGGCTAACTGGGAAAAGGACCAGCGTAGTCGATGAACACCTTCTCAAAAGGACGCTCGGCCACCTCAGAAGATAACTAAACCACTACACCCGTTGCATTCCTGACTAGGCTTGCTGAGAGAGTCACAGGTGACAGGCCCGCACTTCTGCCCAGCAAACATCCCGGTCCATGCCCTTCCAGATGAAGTCACCTACGAATCTTAGCGATGGTCCTTATGAATGCCAAGTATGACCCCACAAAGGGGTCAGTGTTAATACAGAGAAGACGCATCGTACTAAGATGACTAAGCGCAGCACTACACAGGGGTTCACCCGCTCTGTCGAGTGACGGTCAACAGAGTACCCCAGTTGGACAGAAAATAAGGGAGGGTGGAGCACCTCCCTCTTGAAAGCTCACCTAAGAAGACTGACGATGAAGAGCTCAGGATCTACCTGCTGATGGGACAGTAGATCGTCAAAGCCTGAGGAAACTCCAGAAGTAACCCACCACACTGAGCGAAACAGCCTCAGTCGGTGTGATCACTTGGTTACATGGTACATGCGGAAAGAGCATGCCGCGATGAACCTCAGGGTACCCCTAAGATTGTTGAACTCGGAACTTAAAAGCAAAAAAATTTGACCGACGTCCACGTGACCAATTTTCCCGAGCTGGTCTGGGATGGGGCAAGAAGCCAAGACAGTGCCATGATTGTCTGTCTCCAGCATGAACTCAGCGTGTTCCAAGAAACGCCGGAAACTTGAAATCCCCGAACCAAGACAACAGCACATAACACTCCTAACCATAATTGAAGAAGCTATTCCTTTCCTGGTTGCGAACAAACGTCCTCGAAGCAAAAGAGCTGATGGCTTATGCCTGACACCCATCAAACTCCTGAGAAAGAACAAGCAAGCAATTGGCGGAGGAGAGGCACTCAGTCTGACAGAACAAATTCACTGCGTGAAACTCGAGGCATACGCCAGACAGGCGGTCAGATAGCCTCCTTTAGGAGCATCAAAGGCAGTCTGCTGAGCTATGCGGCCCCCACACAAAAGGGACACTTTCTTACCGCAGTCTCTTCAAACGGGCAGCAATGCTCGGCCCACGTTAGGGGATGAAGCGAGCGGTTAACAATTCACCATCCCCACAAAACTGGCGATCCCGCTTTGGCTATCTCTGGGAGGAAGGAAACTCCCGAATGCCCTGGGTCCTCGCATGAACAATGTGCAGAAACGCCTCGAGAAGAGTTAAGATGAACCAGCAGAAAAGAGATCTCAGACGAGCAAAAGTGGACTTTCCTCTGGATTGACGGAGAAAGGCCCCTAGATTGAGGCGACTAAGAACATACCCTCCAGATGTTGCAATGTGTTTCCCCGAAAGTCTCACTGTAGACAAGAAGATCGTCCAGGTAATTGAGAAACAACTTGAACTTCCCACATTAGGAAGAAGGAATCAAGCAAGACAGCAAGCAGTCTGGGGCCCCCCACAGCAAGACCCATAGGAACCTAGGAACTGATAGAGATTCCAGGGAACAACAGAATGCTAGTCATGTGGGCCGTGAATCCTTACTTTCACTGGAACTGATTGTATGGCATGGTTCAAACGGAAAACACTGAAAAAACTTTAGCCTTACCGAACCAATCAAAACGCAGAAATGCAATTCAGGCAGAGTACCCGAGTCAATAGCGACCTAAGCGTTTGAGCCTACCGATAATCCATCAGTCAAGCCTAGACTTACACCATTAGCTTGGGCACAAAACAGCTTGACTGGCATAAAGCAGAACGAGACGGTTTCAATCACGAGCCCTTGCTCCAGAAGATCTTCCGATCATACAAAGCGCCATCATATAACCTCCACTTCTGCGGGAGCACGTTTGTAACTGGATACTTCTAACTGGCTGAGAATGCGGTGAGGTGGATCTCATACTCCAGAAGACAGAAGAGTGACCCCAAGCTTCTGGCGTAAGCACATCAGGAAACCGCACACACAGCCGTCCCTAGATGTCCTCCGCAGCTCAGGGGGAGATTGACCAACGTGGATCCCACCTTGTGGTTTGTATCGGGCTCAAAACCCACCACACAGACTGCAGAGGGCAGTCAGAATCACCTGACTAGAGGGCAACGCCAAAACTCCGCCGCTTAAACTTGAAGAAAATATCTGGGCGCTTCTGGCGGTCAAGCACCGATACCCACTCTTAGATATACAGTCTCCCCTAGGATTAGCAAGAAACCGAGCCATGTCCTTATGGGAGCAACAAGAAAACCCCACCTCCAGGAAAATCCTTCAATTTTAAAATGTAAATGACGCCTTTAGAAGTATGGGTAGAGGAAGTTAGGGATGCCGTCTCCAGCAAGAATAGAAGAAGGCTCGTGTGCCTGAACAAGTCTAAGTCGTCCAAGTGACTCGAAAAAGAGAACGGCTGATGATACTGCATGCCGACACCAGAAACAAGAAGGGCTCGACACATCCGAACACCAAAAGATACAAAAACGCCAGGACCCACCGAGGTGACCGCCCTAAGCGTCCCCTTGGAAGACCATAGCCATCAAGGCCCAAAATCCCCGACACTCCTTGCTGATAGTGGCACGAGTTTCAGAGGCAAATGGCCGTACTGTCAGATCGCACAACGCGGGGAGCTACTGTGGAGGCAACCCCCCGCGCCTCTGTAGAGCGTTTCCCCGCCCACGACCTCGAGCACGTGGATCATGTCACGTCGAATGTGACAGGCTTGGCCACACAATGCAAAGCACACAACAGGATGCCGATAACCCGACACCTCCACGTGGCTGACTTCCACACCTACAGACATAGCTGGTCGACGGGTGGAGAGAGCACGATGACTCCTCCTCAGAATCCCTCCCGTTCGCTGGTCAGAGAACTGCACGCTGCGCGAAACAATGCACACGTCATGCATGCGAGCTCCCGAAAAAGTCGAAGGAACACCAGCAAAAAAACCAATCTGCAAGCGTTACGTTCGGAGAAGATGCCGATCCATGATGGACACGAACGGTGTCAGCTTCAGAAAGGTGAGGCGCAACGCATGACAGCTTCCTGACTGAAGAGACATAGGCTGCAGATGACCTCTCGCTCGCCCTACCCTTGCGACCGATTAAAATACAGTCCATGACCATCCTCATGCCCTGAGTCGAATGGGAAGAAACGATGAAAAGTAACTCATCGATGGAACGAGTCCCCCGAGGCATCACGTGTCCAAGACAGAACTCAGCAACTCCTCCAACGGGACCTCTACAATAAGGGAAAACAGGACGAAGCAAGTCCCCAGCCTGCATTCCGGGCATCACTCACTAAGTCTGAGGAAAGAGGCCACCAGGAAACTTAAGAGAGCTCCTCAGGATCCATTCCCATCGATCACAGGGAGATTCTGGATCATGGCGTTGAGAGGGGTAGGGCAGCGTGTGGTAGCTCAGCAGCAGAAGAGCAGGAGAACCAAAGAAGTTAGTATGAACGGCAGCTGGATCCGAAACCACAAGCAACCTCAACAGAATCGCCTGCAGGCTCAGAAGGAACTCAGCACGAGCGTGAGAGCCGGTGTCTCAGCCTGCTGGCCTCGACACGTTAGGCGACAGAGCAAAAGCAAGGCCGCTGACCCCGACCC
>JAQJVL010003848.1:52500-53907 GCA_035578905.1 Stictocephala bisonia
TAAGCACATAACGAGGACAATGGATGTATTACAGTTAACTAAGCACATAACGAGGGACAATGGATGTATTACAGTTAACTAAGCACATAACGAGGGACAATGGATGTATTACAGTTAACTAAGCACATAACGAGGGACAATGGATGTATTACAGTTAACTAAAGCACATAACGAGGGACAATGGATGTATTACAGTTAACTAAGACACATAACGAGGGACAATGGATGTATTACAGTTAACTAAGCACATAACGAGGGACAATGGATGTATTACAGTTAACTAAAGCACATAACGAGGGACAATGGATGTATTACAGTTAACTAAGCACATAACGAGGGACAATGGATGTATTACAGTTAATTTAAGCACAAAACGAGGGACAATGGATGTATTACAGTTAACTAAGCACATAACGAGGGACAATGGATGTATTACAGTTAACTAAGCACATAACGAGGGACAATGGATATATTAACAGTTAACTAGCACATAACGAGGGACAGTGGATGTATTACAGTTAACTTAAGCACATAACGAGGGACAAGGGATTATTACAGTTAACTAAGCACATAACGAGGGACAATGGATGTATTACAGTTAAACTAAGCATAATTCAAAACAACTGTTTAAATAATGAAAAGCGTATTACGTAAACGCTCGGGAATTATGTCAACCAAAACTAGCACGGCTTGTGTAGGCAATCTGGGTACTCTGTACTCTGGGGGCTGTTGTCAAAGTTGCGTCACGGTGACGACCAGGGGGTCCCATGTTTGGTTTATAGTTATACTCAAGTGTGGCATGGACCTTTTCTATATAGAGCGAAACGAAAAAAACACCAACCATCTGTTCAAAAACTAATTTAAATTATTTTTAATAATTATCATGGGGGGTTTTATCGTATCTAATGCTAGGAAATGTCTTTTAATGATATAAAACTGGATTTTTACGATTGATTTTGGGGAGGTAAAGTATGAGTTTCATGCTATTTGAAGTTGAACCACCTTAAATAATTCAGTCAAAAATTAATAAAACCATATTGCCATTACATTACGTTAAATACGAAATGGGTGGATTTGAATGGTTAATGTGTAGAGTAAGTTGGAGTGATTCCGTGGAGAGTTGTTTATGGTGAAGATTTGTTGTTGGATTGTGGGAGTACATGAAAAGTTGTTGATAGTTAAGGGATATTCTTCAATACTATATTTTTAGAATTAATAAGAAAACATTCATTATTCAAGATTTGTTTATGTGTTTTAAACATTTTTTAGGGAATTCCTCAAAAGCCGTTTAATGGGAAGAGCTTTTTCCCAAATTTATTTCTAAATTAAATTTTTTATTATTTCATAATACGGCTTTCTTATGTTTCTTAAATTGAGTTACTCAGAAGTTGAAAAAAAAATCAAACA
>JAQJVL010003849.1:0-53904 GCA_035578905.1 Stictocephala bisonia
AATTCATATCCACCCACCCATACACATACAGTGGTATTGACTCACCCGCCCACCAATACACGTACAGTAGCCTCTAAGCAACTTATCCTACTTATTTGGTGGTATGTACTTATCCTACATACCACCAAATACATAATAACTATTCACTATGTCAGTTTTTACCGGTAGCCCAACCGCCCACCCAGACACGTACTGTGGTTTTGACCTACCAGCCCTCCCATACATGTACGGTGGTATTGACTCATCCTCCCACCCAGACTCGTTCTGTGGTTTTGACCTATCCACCCTCCCTTACACGTACGGTGGTTTTGACTCATCTGCCCTCCCATACACGTACGGAGGTATTTTTATGTCAATTTTTGCATATATTTCCATACTACTATATTAACCCACCAGCCCACCCATACATGCACTGTGGTGGTGGTCACTACCACTGTACATGTATAGGTGGGTGGATGGGTCAATACCACTGTACATGTATGGGTGGGTGGGTGGATGAATACCACTGTGCATGTATGGGTGGGCCGGTGAGTCAATATCACTGTACGTGTATGGGTGGGTGGGTGGGTCATAATAAATATGAGCCCTGGCTGTTGGGCTATTAATAAATTGCCCTTTCTGAGGAACAGTAGAGATAGTAGAGATTGTGGTAATGGTTCATCCAGCCTCCCTTACACTGATGGTGGTAATGGTTCATCCAGCCTCCCTTACACGTACAGTGGTAATGGTTCATCCAGCCTCCCTTACACGTACAGTGGTAATAGTTCATCCAGCCTCCCTTACACTGATGGTGGTAATGGTTCATCCAGCCTCCCTTACACGTACAGTGGTAATGGTTCATCCAGCCTCCCTTACACTGATGGTGGTAATGGTTCATCCAGCCTCCCTTACACGTACAGTGGTAATGGTTCATCCAGCCTCCCTTACACTGATGGTGGTAATGGTTCATCCAGCCTCCCTTACACGTACAGTGGTAATGGTTCATCCAGCCTCCCTTACACTGATGGTGGTAATGGTTCATCCAGCCTCCCTTACACGTACGGTGGTAATGGTTCATCCAGCCTCCCTTACACTGATGGTGGTAATGGTTCATCCAGCCTCCCTTACACGTACGGTGGTAATGGTTCATCCAGCCTCCCTTACACGTACAGTGGTAATGGTTCATCCAGCCTCCCTTACACTGATGATGGTAATGGTTCATCCAGCCTCCCTTACACGTACAGTGGTAATGGTTCATCCAGCCTCCCTTACACGTACGGTGGTAATGGTTCATCCAGCCTCCATTACACTGATGGTGGTAATGGTTCATCCAGCCTCCATTACACTGATGGTGGTAATGGTTTAATTCAGCCTCCCTTACACGTATGGTGGTAATGGTTTATCCAGCCTCTATTACACGTACGGTGGTAATGGTTCATCCAGCCTCCATTACACTGATGGTGGTAATGGTTCATCCAGCCTCCATTACACGTACGGTGGTAATGGTTCATCCAGCCTCCATTACACTGATGGTGGTAATGGTTCATCCAGCCTCTCTTATACGTAGGGTGGTAATGGTTCATCCAGCCTCCCTTACACGTACGGTGGTAATGGTTCATCCAGCCTCCATTACACGTACGGTGGTAATGGTTCATCCAGCCTCCATTACACTGATGGTGGTAATGGTTCATCCAGCCTCCATTACACTGATGGTGGTAATGGTTCATCCAGCCTCCCTTATACGTAGGGTGGTAATGGTTCATCCAGCCTCCATTACAGTGATGGTGGTAATGGTTCATCTAGCCTCCCTTATACGTACAGTGGTAATGGTTCATCCAGTCTCTCTTACACTGATGGTGGTAATAGCTCACCAACCCATCCATACACTTATGGTGATAGTGGCCTATCTGACTCTACATGTACGGTATAATGGCCCCCCACCTATCCATTCACGTACTTTGACATTGACTCACCCACCCTCCAATACATGTAGGGTGGTAATAACCAACCCATATACTTACCACATACGCTACCCATTAATATTCAACACGACACTGACGTCAACCCCCACCCACCTTACTGAAGGGAATGACTAATTTTTGCCCTTTGTACAGCCTACGTACAAATATCACTTCTGAAGTCCACCCCCTCCCTTTCCCGGTTACAGCGGTAATTGCACTGGCCAGATACATCAGCCGTTAATTGGGTCAGTTGCCTCAGTAACCCATTTTGCATGAGCTTAAACACTAAATCTCGTTGCGTTTTATCCCAGTAGAGTGCATTGTATAATTTAATCCCAATTTTTGTCTCAGTGTTTTGACGTTAATTTTACTGCCCACACAATAAAGGTTTTGAACAGTAAAATTACTGTTTAGTATCATACATTTATAATCATACATTTATAGTATCATACATTAGTATCATACATTTATAGTAGTGAAACTAAAATAACAGATAAAATGTTTAATACGTTTTTAAATCGTGTTTGTGTGAGAGGACTAAATACCTCATTGGTACGACTCACACCACCTCCTCCCCTCCTTCCCTCACAGGTAGAGAGGTAGCTACCGCTGTAATGGGGAGTAATGTGCCTTATAGTACCTCATACAGGTTTATGTTATAAGACGGTCTGTGAGAGGTCACTGAATACCGACATGGTGTCCGCTGTTCAGCATGCATACTAGTGGAGAATTCTGGGGTGTCCGTGTTGGCTGATAGTCAATTCCGGGGTGTGTTGTAGGGAAGATAACTGAGTGTTAATATGCCTGTTCTGGTGCTTCTCATTATCTGAAAATCAGACCAATAGTACGTGGTTCGGATTCCACGTAAACCTGTAGGTCACTGAAGGTTTATATATGTGCCTCTTTCTAAGGATATCAACCTTAGCTAGTAACAATGACTACATTCGTTCGTTTACAATCATCTACAACTATTCACAACTCATATTCACTCATATATCTACGATGTAATTTCTATTTTTTATTTTCTTTGAAAAATATCAATATTGGTATAGAAGTAATTAGACGTCACTCACTAATGAGGGATAGTCACACAATAGGGGTGAAGGAGGGACTTTGTGCGGTCGACTGGTTTCCACATCCCGCTGGGAATTCCCATTTTAGTACACCTGTTTGGGGCATTGGTGACAATTATCACTGGTGGAGATCCTCATGACACCATTGATTTGTAACCGAAGTTCAAATCCAATTATGGTGCGATACCAACTATCATTACAATGACTTGTATTATAAAAGTTTCATTATTTTTGGTGATATTTGTTCATTACATGTGCTCTGCTCTGAACGTTCAAAGTCGAACATTATGCCGTTCATATTTATTGTAAAGAAACTCCTTTGAAGAAGTAAGTTTTCTTTAAATCGTAAGCAGAGTTGAATCTAAAGCAAGGAGGAACTTAGGTATCGTTATGTATACAGCCGAGCATTTTATTGACTTATTCTCAGATATGAGACACGGCCACTACTTTGTGCGAATAATTAGTTAATTTGAGTGTACGATGAGCGTGGAAAGGTAGTGTAGTCTGGTTACTAACTGAGTTTGACGTATGCTAAGAGAGATCCATTTATTTAAATTATTTACTTAAAATCCGAACCACATAGATTGGTATGATTGCCAGCTAATTGACAAGCTGATACTCAGCTCTCTTGCCTACATAACATCCGAACCATGACTACCACCTAACACGGACAACCCAGACTTCTCTAGTAATGTCCACGTTGATGGCAGCCACTAAGCGGGCGACTTGCCGGTATCAAGAGGACCGAGCATAGAACCGACCACCTACAATCCATTACTTTGTAACCAAGTAGCTGGATTACAACACTACACAACTACAATACACTTGTTTAAAGTTGTAATGCTATCGGTTCAAAATGACCTTGAGTATATCATCGTTATTTGGGATAGAGACTGGTATACACAGATGTAGCAGTCAAGGTCGTCAAGAGCAGATGTGAAGATTTGTTGTTCTCCAACAGCGTGCTTCATGGCCACTCTCGGTCTGAGAGATCTACACAAGAGTCAATTCGTTGGACCATACTTTGGAATACGTGATCAGATGCGCTGTCATTTCAAACAAGCTTAATACCAATGTTGTCGTTAATGGTTATTTTTCCAAGTCTCTTGGGATGAGGTTGACTCAAGGCCAGCTGGTTTGGTCCGTTTACTCGAGTGTTGCATGTTTGGGCTTCAAGGCTGTTTTGGATACTTGAGATTTCAACTGGCCAGTGAGAGGATCAGCGGGGTGTAGGGGTGGTAGGATGTGCCCCTCCAAACACAGTCGCCACTAGTGGCGCCAGTCCTGTTAGTACCGACACGCGTCTCCTCAATGGTTACATCAACGTAGACACTAATAGAGAAGTTTGGTGTGTCCAAGTTGGGAAGTGTTCAGTGCCCGTATGTTGCCTAGTGGACTAAGGGGGAGAACTCAGTAGTTGGCTTGTCAGTTAGCTGACAATCAGAAAAAAAAAAAAAAAAACACTACGTGATTTGGATTCCACGTAAAGCTTATTTGCCCTGGCTATTAGGCTATTAATAAATAGTTATTTCTCAGAATAAGTCGAACTCAGTTAGTAACCAGACTACGCAGGTCATCCACATTCATTCTACACTCATATCATTCATATTCGTTTTAAGATGTGAACGAATTTGTACCAGCGTCTGGTATCTAAGAATAATTTGAGAACTTGTGTTAATAACAATTATTGAGAAAGCAGGCTGGCTTTGAAAGCACAAAGTTTGATAAATACTTGGCTATATTTAATGACCTATTAAAATACTACTCTACTATATTAAAATAATGCTGTTCATAAAAAGGATTAAAATAACATAAAAGCATATGAAAAGTTATTTCTTCAAATCAATAAGGCAGTATGTTCTGAAAACAGTTACTGTGATAAGTTGCTAGTGCCAAAGACGAATACGTTGGTATTGAAACCGTTAGTGCCAATGCATGCTGAAAGTTAGACTCAAATAGCAATTTGATACTTTCAACCTAGCGTTAATAACATACTATAGAAAGTGTTTACAGAAACCCTTTTTTTAAATCACAGTGCTAGAAAAATGTTTAGCAAAAGTCATAATGAGAGGGAGGAGTGGTGAAATAAGTTTGGAACTTTATGATACTGCACTCAGAATACATATAATTTGTTTCACTACACTACTATGAGTTCAGCTGTTTTCGTTATGTGTTTACAATCTGCGAAACATCATATTTTCAACAGCTGTCTATTGTTTACTACCGAAAGTAACATTGTTTACAACCGAAAATTTTCCACAGTCAACAACACCTGTTTTTATTCCGTAGTGTAGTGAAAAGTATCGTTCAAAACTCGAGTGAAAGTGTTTTGTATGTTCTCGACCTTTTGAAGTGCTCGACAAGTCTCGCACTTCAAACATATGGTCTCGAACATGCAAAACCCCACTTTCCACTCTTGTTATGAAATATACTATTGTTGTATATTAGGTTGTTAATGTTTGTTTTCTTTGTTGAATGTTACCAGACTTATCATATCATTTATTTTAGGTAACTACTGACTGCTTGTTAGGTCCTTCACCGCAATTGTTACATCGTGTACATTAATTTTATTTGTTTTGTTATTGGGTTTGATCTTTGTTGGTAATTTGCTAACGTTTTAATTCAACAAAATTATACAAACCAATTCTAATATTCAATCTGACGTTGAACAATTTTCTAAAAATTTTCCTTATTCTTAATTCGTTTATCTCTAAAACACCTTTATGAAAATAATGAATTTTAAGTGCTTTAAACATTTAGTATAGGAACATTAATTGAGGGTTTGTTATTTACCATTTCCTAATATATATTAGGACAAGAAATTCATTAATACATTTACCATCTACATTTAAATTCGATTAGAATCATGCTTTTAATTTTTAAGATGATTAAAAAGTATTCATTTATACTCAAATAATGTCATCATCATCAAGGGTGTTCTGCCCTCAGGCATGTCCTGCTACAGCATTCCATCAAACTTCTCTATTTTGAGTTATTCTTTTTGTTGTTTCATACTTCCCTCCGATCTTTACACTGTCTACCATCATTTTATACCATCCTCTTCCTTTTCGTCTCTTTCCTCTAACGTTTCCTTTTATAGCTGTCCTCAACAGGCTCTCCCCTCTGATCATATGTCCAAACCAATTCATTTTTCTTCTTCTTATAGTTTTCAATATTTCCCTCTCGTTGCCCACCCTCCTCAGTACTGCCTCACTTCTCATTCCATCTTGCCATCCTATTATCTCCATCCTTCTCCAAATCGACATCTCCATGGCATCCAATCTCCTCACGTCTTATTTCCTAATAGTCAATGTTTCTGCCGGTTATCTACAGTTATGAAGTTTCACAATTGTACTTTCAGTAGATCCAAATTTATGATTTTTTATGTAAAAAACATATAGACAGATAGACGGGTAACTAAAGGTTTTAGCACATACTCATGTGAAGTTTTTTGTTCATTTTTATATGTACAATAACATCCCTGTTCAGTACTTATATTTCTAAGATTTTCTAATACCATTTAATGTGTTAACACTTTATTAGCATTAAGAAATAGTTTTTAAACCAAGAGCTCATTTTAAGTTGTCTTATATTTTAATTTGAAACATCTCAACAGAGAAAGAGAGAGGGGGATAACGCTTTCGAAGCGACATAAATCAGGCGATATGACGTAGTCAGTCGTATTGAATCTGATTGGTTGGAATGCACTGTTCTAAAAACGGTTTTGCATCGACGCGGGGTTTACGCCACGCCAGTCTGGTAACGTCCCTGTCACAGCGCACTTTCAGTGCACACTCTTCTCTAATTTACATAATTTCTCTCTTTTGGAGGCCCTCTGCCTCGTTTTGTCTCTATATTTTATCTCTAAATCTCTATTAACCACTCTTAAACGTCTTTTAATATCTCTTGTAAATTCCCATTGTAATCTGTGCTTCAAGATCTTCTAGAACCTCCTTGTGTGCGCTTCCGTGGCAGATGAACATTGCGAAAGCGTTCTATCGCGATTCGTGTCAAGAAGACTCAAGATGAAATGAAGTGAGAACTGTCGTTCGTTGCGTTTCCCTCCATTGCACCAGGACATTGATGGACCTCGCTACTGCGTCACCAACGGTTGTCTCCGGACCTTCCCTCATCTAATTGGAATATTGGACAAGGTACTGTTCCATCATTTCATGTGTGTAACTTTATTTATTTTTGTAAGCATCAACATATTGCTCGACATTTTGTCCCATTTTGTAACAACAAATTATCCACGAATTCTCTTTATAGACATTAACTTTTTGGGCTTTTTTAATATAAAATTTCCTGATCCTTCGAATCAATTTAGATATAAATATTTAATTTTCTCATCTCTCATTTCCCGCTCAATCCCAAATTATTAAAACAGTTTTACTGAACACCCTGTATATGTTTTTATAATCTTCTAATCCTCACGCCTTGTTTTCCAGGTATGATTTCTGGCCTATAGATCGCGAATAGAATGGTAGCTTCCCAAACATTCATCGAGTCAATTCGTCTCCTTTGATGTGGTCAAGAAATCATCTCTAGAGCGAACATGGCCGAATGTCCGACGAATATTCGCCCAAAAATTCGTGCTCGGTATTCGTGAGGTTTCCACACTTATCCGAACATTTGATCTTCAACAACATTCGAGCGACAGGCTTTACACTGTCCACTATCTGATACCTTCTCCTTCCCTTTCCTTTCTTCCCTCTAACTTTTCCTTCTATATCTGTGCTCAACAGACTCTCTCCTCTCATCACATGTCCTAACTAATTCAATTTTCTTCTTTTTACAGTTTAAGTATTTCCTTCCTTTCGACCACTGTCCTCAGTACTTCATCATTTCGAACTCTCTCTTCTCATTCTATTTCCCCCAAACCTTATCAAAATCCATATCTGTATTGCTTCCAATCTCAATCTCGTTTTCGCTCTTAAGAGTCCACGTTTCTGTTCCATGTAATAAAACACTCCAAATAAAAAATATCATGACAATTTTTCCTCAGTTTATTATCCAACGGTCCACAAAGTAAACTTATGTTTTCATTAAAGCTTTCTTTTTCCATAGCAATTCTTACTTTAGTTTACTTTCTGCAATTCGTACACGTACAACAAGATATCAGCTGAAGTGCGTACTAGCAGAAGTAGTATTGCAGAGGAAAGTGTAAGTTATATTAAAATAGTTACAGTAATTGGTTCTATAAGTAGACTCCCGCTAAACTTTAGAAACATTGCAAATTTGGCTCTGAGTCGTCTCTTGCTGTCTCAACTTGGGGATCTCCAACTTAAGCAAACTTGTTAATTTGTTTATCCTTAACTAAACTTTCGTTTTCATTCCAGTTAAATATGTCTCAAATAGTTTTAAGATATCAATTATATGAAAATGTGATTATGCCCAGTTAAAAAAAAAAAAATGGCAATAATAATATTTGTGAAAAGTATTATTAAAAAAAAAAAAATAAATAAATAAATAAATAAAAATAAAAGAACTTATTACCATTAGTTTATTTTGTTACCAAATTACTTTTCATGGTGTAAATTTATGTTGTAACTTGTCCTAAATCTCTTCTTTCTTTGTTGACTATAGTTTATTAATTAATTAAAGAATAGTCCTACTTCAGAGCGCTCTTACATGAAATGCTGGAACTACGAGGAGTTAGGCAACGGTAAAACCAATGGCGTGATAATGTAACTTAAGCCAGTCGAAACCAAAGTGGCATTGTTGCTACACTTCAGTTTTATAACCTATTTAATTGATATTGTGAATTTTTGAGTGTGAGTAAACATAGTATGATCTTGGTCTTTTTTAATGTTTATATTGTCTTTTCATTTTTTCCCTATTGTTCATAGATTGTTCTCATCGCATTGTTGATATATTGTTATACTGTAATACTGTTTAAATTAATTAAAATGCCTCTTCGAGCGGATTCCAAACGCAGTACTCGAGGCAACAGCGCTTGTAAGAAATATGTTGAAATGACACTAAGCACACTGTGTCGAATCAAGACGTTCGTTAAATAGAATATAATATATCATTAACTTTATGTATGTTCTGAAAATATTAGGTGATTATCACTGTTATAGCTTTTCTCCTAAAACCACTAAATACTATCACAGATTTTTTCCACTTTTGGGAATATTTCAATGTTCATTACAAATGGAAAGTATATTTGTCATAAAATACTATATGTTTTTAAACACATTTAAATATTTTTTAGAATTTATTAGTCTCAAGCCCTACAAAAATAAAAAAATTAAGTATGAAATTACACTAAACATTTGCTGATATTATAGCATTTTTGGAGGGATAAAATATTGTAATTTAAATTGTTGTGAATCACATTCTCTATGAAATTCTTCTACAATTGGAAATAGCTTATTTAAATTTGAATTAATTATAACGAGTTTAGTAAATCTGGATAAATTAGAGGTATTGAGTGTCACACGTTTGTCTAATTTTAAGGAAAACTATTCATATCAAGTTCAAAATTAAATTATAACAAAGGTGATTCATTAAAATATATACTTGTATTTTTAATTAGATCATTTACATTAAACTGAAACATTCAAGCACACATACGAGTATCAACGTTAACTTAGAAAACTATATCATAGTGCGTTGATTGAAAACTTGTTCTTTAAATCAATTATTTAAATTTCAATCGAGTTTTCCTTTTCGAATACGTAATTGCATCTGAATTCAAGTCACGTCTAAAATGATTGCCTTCCTTGCCCTATTTGGGTGTTTCAATGATAAAAATTTACATTTTTTAACTGCTTTTTATTGTTTTATTTTTTAATTAATAGCAAAATGTTTTCTGTTTACGTGACTGGCATTTGTATCATGGTATTCAAACGTTGTTGAGGTTCAACGGTCTAAAATCCTATGGTACATCTAACCTCCCCGGATTTGAACTCGTGACCATTTGCAATGGAAGAAAAAGTGATCAAATAAGCCTACAATTTAAAATATTAAATTAATATATTAGTATTATTGGTGTTTATATTACACCAATCCAAGACTTAACTAAATTTACATAAACAATAATTTACTAAATTTTAATATTATATACATACAAAATCAAACATATTTAATAGGCTATAGTCTATCAAATGGATATAAAGATTATTTAAACTTATATTATTATTAAAATTAATACTTTCTCACAGTGCAAAACTTTAACAATACTATTTTATTAAGACATAATTAACTTCATATTAAGAAAAAAAATTAGTAAAACAGAATCATTTCTGATGTTTGTAACTTGAACATCAATTGACAAAAAAATCGGTGTTGGTACTGATAAAATGTACAGAACAACAATAAAACCAAATGTTAAGACAGCCTTGATCTGGTTAAAAATTATCTACATAGTTACATTTGTGTTTACTGTACCATTAGTGCAGATGGTATTAGTACTGTACCATTAGTACCAATAGACGCAGTAGTGAGTCTAGTCGACATGGTAGTTAACAATTTGGAGAGTCGTAGACATACTCTTGGTGTGTTTCTCGATCTCTCCAAAGCTTTTGACTGTGTTAACCATAAAATCCTTTTAAAGAAGCTAGAGTGTTCGAGGAGTGCCGTTATCGTGGCTCAAATCTTATCTGAACAATAGGTTTCAAGCAGTCCATATCGGTAATAAAACATATAAACCAAGCGAATTAAGGATCGGGGTCCCACAGGGATCGATTCTCAGCCCCTTGCTCTTTCTGGTGTATGTTAATGATACACCTGCATCACTGCGTCATGGGCGGCTTATTCAGTATGCAGATGATACAAGTGATACCTCTGTACAAGTGAGGAGTTGAATTCGGATTTGGAAAGAGTAACCTTTATAGATTTAAATAGTTGTGCCCAACATTTTAATAGTATCAATCTTAAAATAAACCCTTCTAAAACTAATTTTATTAGATTCTCCTTACGCCCATCACAAATCGATCAATCGCCGAGGGTTGTCTTAGATGAAGTAGAGGTGGATGAGGTTCATGCGACAAAATTTCTCGGAGTTATCATCGATCGGGGACTATCTTGGACCAATCATATTGATATGGCTTGCTCCAGGCTGTCATCCGGAATATACGTTCTAAGAACCCTGTCCGAGATATGTCCCAATAAAGTCATGCTTGCGGCGTATTATGGTCTCATTTATCCTCACTTGTCGTATGGAGTTATTCTTTGGGGTGGCTGTTCCTCAGCAGACTTAATGAGACTCTTTAGACTACAAAAAAAAGCAGTAAGGATAATGTCTAAACTGAAGTGTAGAGAGTCATGCAAACCCGTATTTAAGTCGTTAAAGCTATTGACATTGCCTTGCATTTACATTTTAGAGGCTGCATCTTATTGTATGTTCAAATGTGTGCTCACCAAAGGCAGTGAAATACATAATTATCCAATCAGACAAAGAGAAAATTACAGAATCGCACAACATAGGACTGTGACCTACGAGCACCTTCCCTCACAAGCAGGTGCTCGCATGGTCAATAGTCTTCCGATAGAATACAAAGGCAATATTGAGCCAAAGGCTTTCAAGGCACGGTTAAAGAGGGTTCTTATTTCCGAAGCCTTTTACTCCGTGAGAGATTTCTTATCCCACAACTGGGAGACCAATAATTCGGCGGTTTGACACTGGAAGCTGGAGTATCTAACTTGGACTAATTGTGTGAATGTGAAGAATATATGACCCAAAAATGTATGTATGAATGTGGAATTCTGTAGGAATGGCTGCTTTAATTTTAATCAATATATAATTTAATTCAAGTCTGAAGATTGCGATACATTTAATGTAAATGTCCATGCAATAAAAAATTATTCTATTCTATTCACTTTTGTAGCACCAAGTTTACTTCGCACAACAAAGCTATGAAGAATATACATAGGCCGCTTAGAAAACGATCTTTTCAACACAGTGGTGCGAGTTAGATACAAATACTAGTGCAAGCGAGACAGAGAACTACTCTTCTCTCACTGAGTAATTCCATTTAAAAGTTGTCATGGCAACCGGAGTGGCGGCAGGCTACGTGCTGATGGCGTGATAACAAGCCCCGCCCATTTTGCGTCATTAGCAGCAGTGATCTTGGTTTGCGTTATTAATACCAACAATCAAGCTTAGAACGGTTAAATTAAATCATTACTTAGTATTAAAATAACACTAATACAATGAATATTAATGTAAAATATAAATATCAATAAAACAAACTTGTGCAGTTCATTACTTTTTTTAAACTAAACACTGTAGTTGACACTTGGATGTGGTAGTTAGTTACTCCCGTGAAGCAAAGCAGCTCAGCGGTGGAAAGATTCCCCTCTCCCGCTGGTACCCCTACATGCGCTAGATACAACACGCATGTTGATATCTATCCGGCCCAACTATAGTATCAGTTACAATGAAGCAGTTTCAAAATATGTATAAACTTCATCTTGAGGTGTTCTTATTAAATGTTCACCACTTCTTTTCAGAATACACATAAAAAATCAATAATAAAATGTAGAACACTGTAGTGGTATATGAAACATAAGTTACAAGATACAACACATAAAGTGTAGTGTACATTATAGTACACCTATGACTCTTCATTGTTCTTCCCGTATATTTCATCTATCGTTTTTTTCCCTCAAAACCATTAAATTCATACGTTGATTAAATAGGCTACATAAAAAAAACATCTTTGATGAAACAACTATTTTTTTAGTCGAATAAAAATTTTTCTTGCTTTTCAAACGATTTTTTATAGCATCTTAAAGCATTATTTCATGCTTTATTATTTTTTTCATTAAAAGACATGTGTAAAATTAGTGTTTTATTATAGACACTGAAACAATTTCAAATACAGGAGAAAATAATATTATGTTTTAAAGTAGTCTGTGTTAGAAAATAGTCAATTACAAAGACTCAGGACACAATTACGTCAGTTGAAGCCAGAACAACTTTAACCTTGACGAATACTTGCTCAAGTAAACAATTTATTGTCCATTGCTGCTGGAGTTTGAATTATTGACAGCAGGTTATAACCTACGATTACACCTGAAATTAACCTTAAATAGAACATTGTTTATAATTGTTTAAATGAGATTTTTTTGTGATTTTGTGTGCATAAAATGAATTAATGACTTATAAGTTATTTATAGTACTGCAGTTGTTTACTTCGTCGAACCGGAATGATTAACACGAAAACAAAGGTAAAATAATATTATTAGAACCAATGTTATAAAAATACCAATTATTTTAAAACATCTTATTTGAAGGGGATTTGTAACCCACTTCCTAACCACCATACGTGTATGGTTGGGTAGGTGGGTTGTAAACACCGTCAATGTATAGGTGGGTGGGTGGATCATCCCTACTGTAGTTTATGGTTTTTATGGTTTATGATAGTTTATGGTCATCAACACCGTAGTGTATGGTTGGGTGGGTGGGTCATCAACACCGAATGTGTATGGGTTAGTGGGTGGGTGTGTGGACCATAGACACCGCAAATGTATTGTACGGTGTCTATGTGGATCATAGACACCGCAAATGTATGGGAAGAAATGTCATCCTTTCAGGAATACAAAGTGGATGTGTTAAGATGTGAACGTAGAAAACTCCCTATCATATTTTTTTGTATAGTATGTCACAAACGATAAACATATTTACAAATTTAAACGCAGGAAGTTAAAAAAGGAGACGTAGAGTAGATAACAAGAGGGACTATTTCAAAGGTAATGACACTGAGAAAAAAAGATTATTAAAAGTCCGACGCACAAGTAAACATTAAATAAGGGTTAAGTACACTTGTATATGATTTCATAGAAGTAACTTTTTCATGGAACTTCTCCTTAATAAATTGATGAAAACTTTTCACAGTTATTACCCAGTTTAACTTGACAAATGGTTCAACTTCCCAAGGGGAAAGTTGTATGTTTTGTGGCTTCCTTTATCGTAACCATGTGTTTGACATATTGGTACAAAGTACTCACTTCAGGTCATCAGTTGGCTTATATATACGGGATGTCCCAGCGGTCTCACACATCCCTCTTAATGTTATAGTAAAACAAAATGTATGACTATTCTTTGGGGTCTCATCATATACTTAGAAGTGGTAAATCTGTGAGCGTTTGACGTTTTAAACTCTACAATAAATATTCTAGGTATTAGATCAAGTTTTCACGGAGGGATATCCTCTAAATTTCACGTTATTAAAGTTCTTCAAAATAGTAGTTCTTCAGTGGTATTGTGGAGATTGTAGGCGATAGGTACTATGCTCTTTTTAACGACATTATGTCCGCTTAGTGGTTGCTATCGGTGCGGACACAACTAGAGAAGTCTGGGGTGTCCATGTTGGGTGGTAGGATGTTGTATAGGGAAGAGAACTGAATAATAAGTTTGTTAGTTAACTGAAAATCAGACAAATTGTGATTCGGATTCCACGTAAAGCTGTAAGTCCCGTAAGTGCCCTGGCTAATGGGCTATTAATAAGTAGCCCTTTCTAAGGAACAGACGACCTTAGTTAGTAACAATGTCTACACTCATTCACCTTAATTATTAGCAGTGCCTTAATAATGATTTACGTTACAAACAAGAGTCTTTAATGTTGTAAAATGGTCTACTATTGAGATCTTTATATACAAGTTGATCAGCTGACGCACCACATACGTCACAGGTTAGACGGTAACCTGTTGCCATGGCAACTATGACGTCACCAGAATACGCATCTAATGGGATTATTGCATACTTCCACGTCAATTTTCTTGTTTTCTCCTCCTTTTGAAAAGTTACGAATATACGTAATTTTGATTTGAAAACACAAATTTTTTAAGCAAAGTTCATGTAATTATATTTCATAAAGAATCTATTTTAGTTTTTTGATGAAAAACTTCAACAGTAAATGTTTAGTTGGAATTCAATTAAAATCACAATTCTATATCAATAAAACACGGCACTATTAGAAATGGCACGGTACCGATTTATTTATAACTCCTGAAAATGTTTGTTCTTTAAAACAAATATTGCAACATTCGCAATGTGGTAATCACAATAAGACCTATATGTAGATATACAAAATAATTTAACGTGGTATGGTAATGATTTTTACGAATAATTTCAAATAAAAGTATAAGAGAAAGTTACGTAAGTCTTCTTCACGCAAGTGTTCTTAATACATCAAGATTATCTTATAATTTTTTTTATTAATCTGTTTTCCTATATACAATTGGTTTTGCCTCGCTAAGTGAAAACGTAACACCAATTACCAACAATAACTACTAAAAAAATCTAACAATATTTACAAATATAGATCACTAATAATACGATTAACTTTATAGTATAACTAGTCGTGTCATGAGAGGGCTACTTTGAACAACAAACTATTCGGAAAATGTTACGTAATCATGTTACGTCATGTTACAACAAATCACGTTAAATCATGTTTCAAATCATGTTTCAAATCATGTTACAAATCATTAATAAAATATATACAATAAATCTAAAAAAAAACTTAAGTCTATCGATAAACTATTCATACTCAAAATTTAAAATGATTCTTTTAATGATTGGATAATGAAAACCCCCAAAGGTCAGTCAAGGTTAGCTAATCATATGCGTGTGTTTAAAACTTTCTATTCTACACAATTGTACAAACAGATATTTAAAATGTTATAATTTACTTGATTTGTAACTTCGAAAATACAAATTTATGTTTTAAAAAATTAGACTTATGTTTCCACAACATAATCATTAATTTGAAAAAACACAATTTAATTGATTGCCTTCATAATTTACTTATTCATAAAATATTCAAAATGGAACTTTAAACCTTCTGTGAAGACGTTGGTTGCAGCTCATTACAAACCCCCTAGAGGTGCGGGGTGAGTGTCGAGGGGATCTCATTATAGGAATGGTTAGAACATCCCTCTCGGCACAACTAACTTGGTTGGGATTACAAGACTTCGAGTATCTTTACGAAATTGATTTCACAAGTCACAAACTGACACGTTCGCGTAGACGACTACTCGTACTTACTATAACATTACAGTCACGTCTTTAAGGTGTACCGTGTACAATATAAAACATTCAATTATTAACAATAAAGAAGGGACAAACAAAATTATTAATCAAAAGCTAAGAATTAATATTTTTTTTATATCAGGCTGAGTAAAGTATTTAAAGGCATAAGTTGTAAGTAAAGTAAGTAGTTTGGATAAATGCTCTTTTATTCTGATTTTGCTGTAGATGCGTGGGGGAGGGAGTGTTTCAACTTATGTTTCATAGCTTGATTGCGTAAGCTTAGACAGTTCGTTCAGGATAGTCGGTCGGCGTTAGAGGTCCAGGAGGAAGAACGTATCCAGCAAAAGGGACTCCAAATGGGCAGGCTGATATGTGGCACGAGATGGATAAAAACTTTAATTTTTGTTTTTCAAATAATAATATTTTTAACTTTCGTTTCAGAGTTGTATCTTTTTGTCTATGTTCTAATGACTGATTTTCAGGATAATAGTGTAAACTTAACAAAGGGTAATGAAATGAAATGAGATGAGATGAGATGAAGTGATGTGAAGTGCAGTGAAGTGAAAAATTCCTTTATTAAAGGGGCGAAGTTAAAACTGTAAAGTCCTCTCTAACACATCCAAAATAATAAGAGTTTTTAATTTTTATTTATACATAAGACGCCGATCGTCAAGATATGGGCGAATATGGATTTCGAATGAGTGTGATGAGTGTAGATGAGCGAATGTAGTTATTGTTACAAACTAAGGCTGACTATTCCTTAGAAACTGTCATTAATTAATAGCCCAATGACAAATGAACAGCCGGTTGTTTGTTTTACAAGGCTATTGATCTAAGGTAACCGATCAATAGATCGATGATTGATAAATTGTTTGTTTAAGGGAGTATAGTAATCCTTATTTTAGGCCATATCCCTTATATCTAAGTTAGAGTTTTTTCGAAGAAATTTTGGACAACAAATTATTAGTGGGAGGTAGCTTAGTTAAAAGAACAGAAAACTATAACAGAATAATCAGTAGGATATTAATGTTTAAAATTCAGAAAATAGTTGTTTGTTTATATGAAAGGTATTTAAAAAAAATCAATTCGGAAATTTATATCCAGCCCAGATACATTTCATTTATCAAAAAATAAATATTAGCCTAGGGGGTGTGATGTGTTGGCTTCTTAATAGGTGCTGGTCAAACCTGGATACAAAGGTCACAGCATTCAAGTGTAGTGCTTGTCACTGAATAGGTATTTAAATTATATTTAATTTATTGTTAAAATAAGATAATTAAAAAATAAGACTCATACAGTAAAGTATTGGTCTGGTAGCCCTCATACACCATTAGTTATGAATGTTAAGAATTGAGTCACTAAATAACGCCACTACCTGACCAGTAATACCACGACGTGGTGAGCTTCTGTTTGAGAGAGAGCCAATCAATACGTCTGAAAAAATAATTCATTAATGAGGAATGCATTTGTAAAAGTCTTCTAATAGCATTTCATAATGAAACATTAAAGATTATTTGATAGACTAGAAATTATAGTTTGCATTTCAAATTTTTATTTGTGTCATTTTGTAGAGGATTATTTATTGCAGATATGTTTGGAACACAACTAATTATAGATAGGCCGCTTAGAAAGTGACCTTCTGAACGCACCTGTGTGAGAGAGATGGATTGACTAGTGGAAGTAAGAGAGACAAAACTAGTCTCCCCCCCACACTTTTATTCCGTTAATGTTGTCATGGTAACGTCGAAAACGGAAGGCCGCATGCTGGCAGCGCAGAAACAAGCCCCGCCCACTACGCCATTATTAGAAGTGACCATTGATTAGTTTGGTTAACCCTAACGAATAAAGCGTAGAACGATTAAATCAAGTCATTAATTCGTAATCAAATAATAATAAGATAATGAATAATAATGTGGAAATAAATAGCAATTAAATACAATTTTACAATTTATTACAGTGATGTTTTTCAACTTAAAACTATTGCGGAAGTTGAACACTTGAAGGCGGAACTTAGTCATGCTCGTTAAGTAAGCAGCACAGCGATGGAACTACTTCCCTCCGCTGCTGAAACCCACACATTTGCTAATTATATAAAACGCAGGTCACTTACTGTCTGGCCCAATTAAAACTGTGTCCTCCATTGGTGTATCAAACTTCCTAAATTTTTAGTTTTCAATATGAAAAGTATTCCATCCAAAGTCGATTAACATAATTAATATTTTGGATTAATTTTGTTGTTTTAATATAAAGATCTAATATAATTTTTCTTGTCTTACAGTTGTTATATATGTGAACACGTGTTTCATTAAGTGTCTGGTAGTTCATAGGTTAGGAAATTATAGTGAAAATAAATCTAAAATAATAATGGGCCCACTAAGGATATACTTTTTGTGACTAAGCAGCCAATATATTAGTAAAACTGATTTCCCAATATTGTTTTATTTGCAGTTTTTAGGCATAGTGGGCTCGTTTTTATCAAATTTAATTTTGTAAAGAAGTATTGTTATAGTACATTCCTAGCATTTTTAACTAATTATGTATTAAACAGTGTAAAATCCATATTTTAAAGCAAAAATACCCGCTGATTAAATTTGTTGTGATCAGTGAGATGGAATAATTTCTAACACTAGGGATTATTTATGAGTGGGGTTTAATAGAACCTTCAAAGTCGAGATTACTCCAAGATGGATTATGGCGTCAGAAGGGCAGGTGTAAGTGAAGGGCAGCCACAAAGGATTATGAAAAGAACGAGATAACCCTGTACTCTATACATTCTAGATAAATTCACTCAACAACAGCTTCATTGCGTAAATACTGGTTTTTTATTTTTATTTATTTTTTTTTATTTTCAGTAAGTTTGATGTTAAGAAATTGAAAGTAGTTTCTTAATTTTGACTAATTATTTACCAAAAGTAGTGCCACAGTCCTGTAACCCAGCTGCTTAGCAAAAACGTGTTGTGGACACTGTAGGCTATAGGTTCTATTCAATATTGGGGCCGTTTTGAGAGAATGTTAAATTTAATGGTTTAATGCCTTTTCGGAGAACCAACTAACGTCCACGTTAGTAAAGGAAACACTACAAAAGACGTTACCACAACGATCACAGGGAGATGGGTTTTATAAGTAGAAAGTAATGAAAAAGGAACCAACTGTACCTTTAGAGGAGATAGTGCATGTCTTGGAGCGAAGAACTGAGAAGATGACAGATGACCGTTGAGATGGATCCACCAGGCCTGGGATGTCGATGTTGTCTAGCGGTCAGTTTGGAGCACAACACAACACTGTTTAGAGTTCACTTTGAATAAAATGCTGAGTAGATCGAGAGAAGAGAGATTGAGGAAAAAACAAGATCACTGGTTAATGAAACAAACATTAACTTATACACCGTAATAGAGGGTCACGGCATTCGCGACGGGAGATCCGAGCGAACCGTTCCGCATAGCATCATAACTGGGGTTTTTATTTTAGGTAGAGGGGTGAAGCGTGTTGACGGGCTTCAAACACTGGTTACAAGGCTTAGACAATGTCACCTGATATTTGACTTTTGGCAAGTGAATGTGCATAGAGGCCAGTAATATTATTTAAATGTCAATATAGTAACAGGTGAATATGTTGAGTATGTGAGTGATAATTTATGCTTAAGAGATTATAAAAACTGATAAGAGGAACAAACTATAAAATTACTTAATTATGAATTATAAATAACTATATGAACAATATTTAATAATAAGTACGGAAGAGGTTCTATGCTCTTAATACGCAGGTGTCCGTTTAATGGTCACCATCGACGTAGACACAACTTCAGTAGTCAAGGGTGTCCATGTTGGGTGGTAGTCAGTACTGGATGTTGTGTAGGGGAATGAATTGAGTATCAGGCTTGTCAATTAGCAAAAAATCATACTAACACTACGTGGTTTAAATTCCACGTAAGCTGATGTTCTAGTTATTAGGCTACACCGGTCATTCGCACTCATATAATCATTTGTATTCTCCTTATACGCACAAGGTTTGTCGGCGTGTCATTTAATAACCAATAGCATATAATTGTTACCATATATGATATTGAATGAAACTTCGAAACAATCCAAAATGTTACATATAAATATATAAAATTCATCTCATAACGATAAAATGAAAAATATAACTACAACACCCATTCAAAGTCAACGATGTCGCTGTGACATGAGAGGAGGGCATTGGGAAAGGTGTCACAACAATGATCAACCAAAGCATTGTTGCAACTGACATGAATTCACCGGTTGCTCTTAATGGAAACACTTGTTTGACATCTCCGCGCATTGTTGTCATCCACAATCGTCACTTCCGCTATCAGTCATGTGTGTTTCTATTACCTCAATATAAGTTATTTATATTTTTTAATTTTTTGATAAAAATTATTTTTTTAAGTACATTTAAAATTGTATAGTTTTCTTTTATTCTCTTAAGACGGCGATCGTAAAAATATGGGAGGAAATGAGAGGTGATTGGGTGTGATGATAATAGATGAACGAGTGTAGTCATTGTTACTAACTAAAGTCAACTGTTCCTTTAAACGAGCAATTTTTTAATGCAAAATATATAGGGCAACTGAGGGAACAGATTTAAGTGGAAACCGAACCACGTATTTTATTTTCAACTTACTGACAAGCCAGACACGAAGTTCTTTTTCCCAAACACTGACTACCACCCAACATAAACACGTCAGACTTCTCTGGTAGTGTTCACGTCAATGGCAACCATTGAGCGGGTGTCGTGTAAGTATTAAGAGCACCGAGTATTGAACCGATCGCCAACACCATCTACAACACTGTTGAATAATTTGTTGACCCCGGTGCAAGAAGGGGATAACTCAGTTTAACATAATTTTTTAGGAAGTGGAAAAAACGTTTTAAAAATGCAATTTTTATCCCTACTACAGCTTGTACGCATGAGGATCTCATTTACATTTAGGAACACTTTTAAAAATGAAAAACATCATTTTGTACATGTAAAAAATTACATTTTAGTAAGGACTTATCCTCTTATTGCCCCTACATTTTATAACATGTTGTCATGTAATAGGAAAATTAAAAGTTTACTTACACTCAAATTCACGATATAAGACAAGTATATTAGGTAAAATAGGTGCATTTAGATAACTTAAACGTGCTAAACATTCAGAATATAAATACGTAGCTATGATTGCAACTGGCTTACATCGTCACGCCAAAGGTTGTAGTATCCCCAAACTTTTTGTAGTTCCAGCATTCGCTGTAAGAGTGCTCTGATGTCAGGTGTGAACATTCAATAAATAAACAATAACATTTTAAATGAAAATTAATCACTATTCTTTATTAATTACTCACACCCTTAAATATGTTCGGTTAATTGTTTGCACGTTTTTACATATATGTGCGATCCACTTCGATCACGTACGACAGCATAGATCGTCAAGACATGCACGAATTTGAGGAGCAAATAAGTGTGACGAGTGTAGATGAACGTGTAAGGTCAACTGTTCCTTAGAAAGTCCAATTTATTTGTAGCCCACTAGCTAGTTCATTTAAGTAACTAACAACTTTACGTGGAATCCAAAATAGTATTGGTCTATTGCTGAAAATAAGACCAATACAACGTGGTTCGAATTCCACGTAAAGCAGTAGGTCCTTTAGTTACTCTGGGGTTTCCACTATAAATAAATGATCCTTCATAAGCTAAGTCGAACTCAGTTAGTAACCAGACTACACAGGTCATCCACACTCATACTACACTCATTCTTATTCGCCTTAAAATAGGCAAAACGTTGTTTCACGTCTCATATAATATTAGAATCTATCTTTAGAGAGTATTTTTATTTAATATCTATGGTATAAAACAATAAAAAGTAAATGTCATAGAACTAGATTATTACAATGTATACAACGGTTTATTGTACATTGAATATTGATTTTTTAACTCTCATGTAATGGAGACACATCCATAGATTTTCATAAGGATTTTATAAACCTGTACAAAATATAGCAGAAGTTAGTACTTCTAGAGAATATATATTCTGTAAGGACAGGTATTCCTCTTCATAATTCAAGAATATTCAACCTCACTCTATCCAAACCCTATAGATCATTTATCTGTTTTGGAAACTTAGCAGATGGAGTAAGGGGGAGAGTCAGCACAGTAGAAGGTGAACATTACTGATAAAAACTAACAATCAAATCCAGGATTTGCGCAATCTTTAACTCAGGTTCAAATTCCTGATAATTGGACGCTCGGCCGCTGAAACTCCAAAAAAGTGAAGTGAATAAATAAAAAGAATCAAATATTTTAAAAAAACCTTTAAACGATTTTACAATATTACAAGATTAATTAATTTACTTTAGAATATTAAGAAAAATTAAAACTAAATAAAGACGAAAGTAAAAAATATAGTAGCTAGTATCCTAGTGTATATTTTCCAAGAGACAGTAAAAAGTAAATTAAGTTAATACTTTGCATACAATCAAAATTCGTCACAAGGTGGATTTATAGGAAAACAAGTTAAATTGAAGATTAGATACGTTTAAAAGAGTAATAGAATTATTATTTGTCTTTACGAGGTTGTTAATATTAACATTGTGTAGACATTATTTATGACAGCGAGTAACATTAAATCCAAACTGCACATGTACTGGACTACGGAGGTTATGACATAATAAGTATTTCAGGGGTGTCCTATGTTCCTTTAAAAAGAAACTGCAGTTAAAGGAACATTTAAAGGTAGCATAGTTGGTTCAATCCCAGCTTCATGTGCTAAAGGTTCTCAGTTCGATCCCAATCAGAGTCAATACATTTTGAGAAGGATCAGCTGATAACCACCGGCTGTTTATTTGTCATTGGGATATTAATTAATGACACTTTCTTTCTCTCATCTACATTCATCACACTCATTAGAAATCCATATTCGCTCATATCTTGACGATCGGCGTCTTATGAATAAATAAAAGTAAATAAATAATTAAATTAACTTAAATCTGTTTAAACTATAGCTCTACATTGTGTTTTAGAAAAATGTACGAAGGTAAATACTGTTTACATTTAAAACCCTATTCATTCTTCATAGAAATGAAATTGCAAATGAGAGTTTTTTTTTTGTTTTATGGTGGAAGCAGGCTGAGTGGTTTTCTGTGTACGTGGGGATTTGGATTTTTCATGAGATTGAATTCGCTCAAGCTAAGGATTTTTTTTTTCAATACTGTTCCTTGCAGCTGAACTGGCTTGTTAAAAGTATTTAATTTTAGTATAATTTTAAACTGATTAATGTAATGTTTTATGAATGTGTTTTTTTAATTTTTTTTTTTATTTACTAATTCATCTCATGTTTAGGCCTTGAACGTCTTTGCCTGAATATTCATGCGAATATTCGTGATAGGAGCAATTATAATTGAATGTACAAAATTAATAAAGATAATAGAGCATTTCTACCATCGGGAAATACAATTGATTTCAATTACATATTTCCAATTTAGAATGAATTAATTAAAACATTATAAATCTATGATTATATTTTTATATCACTTATCAGTAACAACAAATCTTAAAATCAATTCTATGATGTTTTAATAATTAATTATATTTTTGCAGTAACATAAATAGTTTAGATATTTATGAGGTAATTTGTGTGGTTTTGTTAGTTTGGAAACATTAACAGGTAATAATATATCCTAATATTAATAAAAGTTGATTTAGTCAATCCCAATCAAGTAAATGTACTATGATAAATGATACATTTCTGTTAAACATTAATTTTCATAAAGTTTTAAATTTGCTTTATTTATTAAATCTACAATTCTGTATTTTATTATTTGTGTTGCGTTAAGGTACTTATTTAAACTGTTCTAATAATATTTCCTCAAAGTGCTGTGAGGGTTTTTAACCACCCTTTTCATCTCCATCATCCCTTAATGCTTCCCTTCTCTTACACCTGCTGAGACTCCGAATTTCTTCAATTTTCTTGAAACAATGTTGAAGTTGTGTAAGCTCCCTCATTTAAAATGTTTATTTACAATAATAATGAAACCCAAGCAATAAACTCTTTGGTTTTTATGACAAAGGAAATCTTTCCAGCCATGATGAATCTTCAAGATAACAATTAAAATTGTATTTTTATTTATTTGAGTGTGAGGGCACAGTATGTTTTTAGAGATATAATTGTTGTCTTACAGGTAATTGAGATATATACTTTAGTAAATTTTTTTGTATTTGCTAGAAATACAATTACAAAAAAATTAAAGCTAAAATATGAATAAAAAGTAAGACTAATAAATAATACAATCCAACAACATAAGGGAATATATTAAATGTTTTAAAAACATTTGCACTCATCAAAGCTATTATATAAAACCATATGTTGTACTCGTATTAAACAATATATGTTAAATAAAATAAAACTAGTGTTACCCTCCTACTTACGTCATTGCAAACAAGCTTTCAATGTACGAGAATCAGTCAGCTAATAGCGAGTCAGTCAGCTGAATATCATATCAGCATTACGTGGTTCGGATTCCACGTACAACTGTTGGTCCTTAATACAAATTTTCCGCTTAGTTTGTATTTTCTTCCCCACCCCCCACACCTTGATTTGGCACATTGCCACACGCCCTCGGTTGTGCCCGTTATTTTACAAGGGCGGGTCTCAATAATAATGAATAATAAGCCTGTTTTGTTTAGTTGGCTAAATTAAGTTAGTTGTTTAGGAAATGTGTAAAAAAAAAAAAAAATATAGGGCTGGTCGTAGTTTTACTTGTGTCTAAGAGAGAATGTTTTCTGTAATTAGATAAAGAAGAGGGAATTAATTAAAAGCAAATCACCAGGGAGTGTAGGTTTGCTTAAAAATGACCGACGCATTATATTGTCTAAACATAAGATTGCGTTATTTATCTAATAAATAACAAACATATATTAATCATTCATAATATTTTAAAAGGATTTTATGCAGATCTTCTTTCGTAGAGCTCATCTAATTGTAAGCAGGAGGGGGCGTTAATTGGGGTGAATTAGTGTAGTGTCACTTTAAACCGGCTGACTCACCCTATCTGCACAACCATCTTCCTCTCTACCATGTTCAGCAAATAGGTCAATGGCTCTATTTCAACATAGGTTAGAAAGTTTCCACCAAAAACTAGTCCATAGTAATTACAATATATTATTTTATTTAGTGTATTTAAAAGATAATTCCTAAATTACTGTTTATGTTTTTAGAGAAGATTACACCTATTCAAATGTTTAACAGAATAATATATGACTAATATGTGGTATTTTAAATTGTATTGCAACTTTAACGTACACTTTTATTGTAGAACCATTGGAAAGTTATTAAAATAGTATTAGTAGACTAGTAAAATATATTATTTTAGGTTATGTTTTAGACACGCGTTTAGTAAATGTAGGTTGTATTTACTACCGTTTGTCACAATAAACTACAACAGTTTAGGTTATGTTTACAACAATTGTATTATGTTGGAAACGTTTGAAAATCACAAGAAAACACTTGTTGTAATGTTTATGAATTAACATTTTTATAATTTGTAGGTACATTTGTCCACAACTCCATATTAAATAATTCACCTGCTTTTTAAATCATAAAATAGGTTACTACTGTGAAACGAGAAATGAAGTTTTATATATACTCTTTTACACTTGAATATATTCAATAAAATAGTATTTTTAGTACTAAACTCTGCAGAAAATATTGAATAAAGTAATTTTTAATTGTATTTATTGAAACAAAATAACAATATTTTAATTGCACTGAAGCATATGTATGTATGACGTAGATGGTCTGAACTCAACCGAGTCAAATATTAATTAAAGTTTTATTATAATGAAAGTCATGCTGTTTTATTCATATCAATTACGAATAGCTGTAGATCCCATAGTTTCCCTGGCTATTGGGCTATTAATAAATAATCCTTTCTGAGATAAGTTGAACTCAGATAGTAACAATGACTATACTCGTTCATCTACACTCATCACACTCATTCATCCCTCATATTCACCTATATCTCTACGATCGGCGTCTTAATAATGAATAATAATATTAAACATGCTATATCTAAAATATTTTAAGCAACCGAAACTTTCAAATCTTAAAATATAAAATGCAGAGATATTGACGTTAGAAAATGAATATTCAAACATTTTTTATGTTTAAGCATAACGTTACACTTATTAATATTTTTTTTTTCAAATAGTTACCAATGTTTTACTTGTTTATTTGAAACTATAAAACAATTTTAAGTATTTTATTTTAACCACTTAATTTAAAGCAAAATTCAAAATATTCCATAGACTTTTATGGAATCTAGAATGTAATTTATCTAAAAAGTGAGGGAAATTTTTTTAATTTAACATACCAATGACAAGTACTCGTATACAGTTCTGGCTAAGATAAAAATGTCGAAGACATTTTTCATACGACTTTTGAAGCCATTTAGAATTTGCATTGTATTTTACATTTTAAAACTCCTAAAGGGAGTTTTATTACATAAACATAGGTTTTAAATCCAAAAGCCACAAACACTAACAAACACTAAAAAAAACATTTATTACGTTTTGATTCAAAAGAGAACAACTGGAAGTAGTTAGCTACACGGCATGCTGTGTTTGTTTTACTACTGCAAACAATGGCAGGTCCGATGTGAAACGTGCTCTCATTCAATTGACTTTGCTGGTTTGGGAAGTGAATTTGTATTTCTTTCAATTGTTCGGGTGGAAGCTAAAGTAAAAAATTGGATTCCCTTTTCAATTTATCGTCATACTGAATTTATAACATTTATCGATTATTTCACAATAAACTTCAGTTGATAATCGTACTTATCCCAAGGGGATTTTAATGTGTCTTAAATGAAAAAAGGAACAGCCACTTAAAAACAGCCTTCTCCAATAAATATAAAAGGCTATCGAATAAAACTATATAGGAATCATTGAATTGGGAAAAGTACACATTGACCTTCGTCATATAGAATACACTCCTTCATTTACACTTATCACATTCATTTGTTCCTCATATTCGCCCATATCTCAACTTTTGGCGTCTTAGTAATGAGTAACAATAATGCATATTTTTTAGGTCTAGTTGAAACATCCACTTGAGCTATTAATATCAGCTGACCATTAAATAAATGAATAAGAAAAAAATCTTTATTTTGGTTATACGTGACATTCCATATGTTCCATAGTTTAATAATTATGTTATGTTCTGTTTACTGTCAAACATTTTTCTAAAGAAAATACAATTTTTACTATGCAATTCCCATATTTTTAATTTCGTTCTAAATCGTATAGCGTAAAAGCACATTGGAAAATATTTTCAAACGGTATGTCAGGAATTAAATAATTATAGCTTACTATTACATTTCTCGGGCTGAACAATATTAATTTATATATCAAGTCGTAAAAGGTTATATGTTCTAAATGATTAGACAGTATGAAAGTATAATAATTAATTGTTTTAATTTTGCAATCGACAAGATCCAAATTTTTATCTTTTGTGTAGTTTTCAAAAGATATATGAAAAATATCATCAAAGTTTGACGGTGATTGGAAAGGACTTGACAACAATCCACTCAATGTAACTTTACCGGAAGCGGTGATCCAAGCTTTGTTCACTTTTATTGGTTTCTCAAGTTATTGGAAGTCGGTGTAGAAACAGTCTGACTGTGTTATCGAACTATTTCACTTTCTCATCCATTCTAAAATCTGACACCATCTACTATAGCTGCTATCTAGATAGCAAAATAAGATTTACAGATATTATAATTCATCTTTCTATCCATAGCATAATATGTTGGTACATATACAATACAAGTGAACGCCACACAACACATATACTATATATTATTGTATAATATAAACACAAAATGTACAAATACACTACAATAAAAGAACAAAACACAAAAATATATCTAAATAACCAAATGTCTATATCAATCAATTTATGTTTTAAAGAGGTCAATGGCAGAACATAATAATTAAACAATACTTAAAGAAAATATTTTCCACACAATGATCCAATTGTTAAAAGGGATGTTACAAAACATATCGGACGTTGGAAGTAGAGGATTCATGAAATACATAAATCACATTTAAGATAAAGCAAGTAATTGGCATGAGAACTGATGTTCCCAGGCGACACTGACACGTAATGTCGTTCGAGACTTATAATTCAGCCAATATAATTTCTCCTCTGGTCTGCACGAACAAGTATTGGCCTGTAATTGACATTTTTTAATAAATGGGATTTACGGCTTAAATCTGTTTATCGTAGCTTTGTTAAGTAATTGTTATTTATGTATATATTAAGTACATTTATGTATGATACACGTTATGCATTACATCAACAAGTTGTTACTGAATGATGTAAGTCTGCTTTTACATTAACTCCACGAAAAACCGCAAAAAACACGAGATTCTATTTCAATGATGGTTCAATGGTTCGTAAAAATAACAGCATCGTAACATTTGAAGTGTTATTTGAAAGGTTAGAACAATGGTCATAGGAGAACAATGGTTTGTTTTTGTAACAAAAATAGTATTCTTATATTTTTACAGGTAAAAATGTGAAACTTTACCAGCCATTTTTGACTATTTTCAATTAGAAAACTCATATCATCTTATGGTCTACTAGATTTGAATAATCATACGGTGTTCACTACAACTCATTATAGTAATAAACACGAACCGTACAGTTGAAATAGAAAAGCACGTTTTGTCCTGTTGACGGTAAAATTACACGTCTACTTCAGGGCTGTTGTCTTCCCAGTGGTGATTTGTCGGTTTGGAAAACGGTCTTGTTAACAAGAACTTTCGGCATCTCGTACATTTATTTGTTCCACGATCACAGCTAAATTAACTGACCCAACGTCATGCAATTGTTTACTACAATATTGCATTTAAAGGTTTATTTCTTTATTTCATTTCAAAATGTTGGCCATGGAAAGGAAAACGCCTTACTATTTAAGTATAGGCAAAACCTGCAGTGTAGTGTTACATAATTTTATATAAAAAGGTTACGGCACATTGTCAAAATTTCAGACGTTTATAAAAACATTATGGAGTTAAATATATTGTTCACTTAACTGTAAGTAAAGTATTTCGTAGTACAGATTATTTTTGCTGGAAAAGAATGTTGTTACAGTAATAAATTATAAAATATTCTGCTGTATAGTTATAACATGTAATCTACATTTTGGTTATTTTTTTTAACCTTGATATAGAAGTGTACAACATTTCCTGTCATTCCGACAACCCGTTCATGAATTATTGATTTCTTTGTGAAAACCACCTAAATGGAGGTGAATTGGAGAAAGGTATTCTTCATTTTTTTTTCTCTATAGGTGTAATTCCAACAATAATTAACTAGGACACATTTTTTATATTCTTTCATTGTTTACTGTAAATGAAAAAGAATAAAAACTAACGTCATCTAAATACCGTATAGTACGTAAGAGGATTCCATTTTTTGACAAAAGTGAGGTGACAATGTCAACACATTTGTTAGTCGGCAGTAAATAGTGATAAAACCCAGTCGTTAAATGAGACTAATGAACGAAAGCTTCATAATTGGGTGTAATTAAGTAGGTACAGCACATGTATGGGATTGTAGACCGTGAGAAGCTTCCTTTGCTCCAAATTGGTCATTCCGTTTTTCATCTATGTGTTTGTTTTTCACACAATTACAACAAAACGCGTTGACCGATGGAAATCATGTACCACTAACTTCTTAATACCTGTAGTTGCATCTTCCCACACCTGCGGAAGTCAACATGGTCCATTTGTTACTGGTCATATGGTATGATACATGTTGAATTTAACATGTTTCGACCGTTAAACATATCCAAAGTTTGTTTTTGGCGAAAATTCGTTTGAGGTTGACTGGGAGGCTATGCGAAGAGTTGGTTTCCTAAATTTAAATCGCACTGATGTTCTTGACAAAAAAAAATATGTTCCAATTTTCATAAGCTAATCTATCACTCAGGTGAAAGCAAGTTACACCACCTTGTCGTCTAGGAAATTGTTCTTGAGACATCGTGTCGTCTGGTATCTTAATGGTGAGACACCTTGTCGTCTGATATCTTGACGTTGTGACACCTTGTCGTCTGGTATCTTGATCATGAGACACCTTGTCGTCAGGCATATTGACGGTGAAACACCTTGTCACCTTGCATATTGACGTTGAGTCACCTTGTCGTCTGGTGTATTTCATTTCATAATATCTTTATTCAATTTTATATGTACAATGTACAATAAATAGTGTCACTTTATGTTAGTATAAATTAAAAATAATAGTCTAATAATACAAATTCTAACTAGAAACTAAATTAAATCTTTACTATTTGAAAAGACCTCGTCTATTGAATTTGAATTAGAACATTTTTAAATTTTATTTTAAACTTTGTTTTTGGCACCGTCTTGGTAATATTTCCCGGCAGCAATCTTACAAATTTCAGCCCAGCCACGCTGGCTTTTTTGTTTGAAAGTTTTAGGTTGTGTCGTCTATTGTCTACCAGGTTCTTTTCTCTTGTGTTGTACACATGCTCATAGCTTCTTGTTAAATTTATAACATGCTCCTTTACAATCATGACTGTTTGAAAAACATACAATGTGAAAACTGTCAAGATGCCTGATTTTTTAAAATCTAGTTTGCCCGAATCTCTACTTTTTAGTCCTAGCATAAGACATTGGTCTAGCTTATTGACGTTGAGCTACTTCGTCGTCTAGTATCTTGACGCAGAGACACCTTGTTGATGCATCTAGACAAGAACTCAATTTCAACATTTTAAGGAATATTGATATAACTAAAGTTTTGCTTTGAACAAAAATATTATGGTATTTTTAGACACCTGAAAATACAAAATATTTAAATTTTCACCCAAAGTAGGACCAATCACCATATGACATAAAAATATCATTTTTCATCCACCATGTTCTACTCGTGTCCGTTAATTGACATTTTCGATTGAATTATTGTTGAACAATGGTATATGAGAACAATTTAATTGTACACAAAACGATGCATTACTTCGATGGACTAGACGAGGGCTTTACATACATGCCTGTTGTTGACAAACGAAATGAATATTCTCTATAATAAACCAAGAACATATCCAGAACAAAATGTTATTTGTTTATAACTGTACACGTTACCATTTGTAAGACTACTTTTGTTCAATAACGTAAAATTATGCAGTATTAGAGATTTATTTGAAGAATGTTTGTGTAAAAAGTCAATGCTTACAAGAATGTTGGTGGCCAATTTTGGTGGGGTTTACGAGATAAAAGAAAGGGTAGACTAAATCCCAGTCTTGGGATTTAACTTGCAAATGTAAGCGGGGACGTTGTGAGCGTCTTGCGTCACACATGCTGCTAACTCTCACTGGTTGTGACTTTCAGCATAAATAAATAAATAGGCAAATCTCTGGGTAAAAGTTTGCTGATAGCTTAGAGTTACAAATATTTAGGGAGGCCATAAAAATTGGAAAAGAAATAGTACACTCACGACAATTTCATATTTGAATAATTGAATATTCCAAGAATTACATCAGCTATCCTAAAACTATAATATTGTATGTGAAATTAATTAAACACTTTTTATTTTGAATAAAATACAACAGTTGTTTGTTTTTAAATCTAACAACGTGTATTGTATGTTTACACAAGTAAGAGAATTATCAATTTTTTAAAATAATTTAATGTCTACTGACACACAATTACTTGTGCTAAACAATTAAAAGTGAACGTCACACAATAAAATGTATAACAATTTAAGTACGAAAAGGATTCAAATATTTAGGTAATCAATTTGGTATTTATCTTTTACAGTACAAGTAAACATCACACAACACAAATTTATTACAATATAAGCACAAAATGCACAAATATATAACAATACAAGTACAAAATTCACGAATATTATGGTGATCGATTTCGGTGAACCACGCTCACCTTCCTCAGACCAGAGGGATTCACAAAAGGACCAGAGGCATTCTTTTGTGAATCCCTCTGGTCTGAGGAACGTGAGCGTGGTTCACCGAAATCGATCACCATAATATTCGTGCATTTTGTACTAGTATTGTAATATATTTGTGCATTTTGTGCTTATATTGTAATAAATTTGTGTTATGTGACGTTTACTTGTACTGTATATGTACCAACACGTATTATGCTAATTAAAAAACTATTTATCTTTTATAACACAACAAGAATACATAAAGGAATTAATCGTATACTATACTTACGACAGTTGATCTAGTTTTTTTTTTTTTTAATTTCTCTACTATAAATGTTTCATTCTTTTTCGTTAAATTTGCTTTTTATTGATCACACAGTAAAAAGAAAGAATTTAAGGTGGTTCGCCCTGTTTTAGGGACAACTGAATTCCGCTGACTGTGCGTCTGACCGCGATCTACTCACACACAGACACTCGACTTCCCCCCTATCTCTCTCTCTTGGGATGGGTGGGGTATAATTGCAGAAAGTCGTTTAAGCGCGATCCTGCGGGTGCAGGTGCTGTGTCTCGCTGTACGTGTGCGTAGCGATTGGATTGTAATATAACAGCGGGTAAAAGTTGAGTATATAAAGTCAGGCAATTTTGTAAACTGTGTGATATTAAAATGCATAAGATGCCAAACACGACATTGTATTTATCGTCTCAATAAAATAAAAGCAAACATGTCACATTAATTATTTAAAATAAAATTTACTAATTTGCAGTAAAATTACTTAATTTAAAATAACTGATGAGCAAGACCAGTCCTGTGAGGGTCTAAGCCATTCAAACCCAACCTTAACTAACCCAACCCAATCCATCCTAACCTAATTCAACCCAACCCAACATAATCTAACCTAACGTAACCTAAGCTAACCTAACCCAACCCATCTTAGCTCAACATCACCTAACCTAACCGAACCAAACATAACGTACTCAACCCTACCCAACCCAACCTATCTTAATATAACTTAATCCAACATAACCTAACCTAATTCAACCCAACCAAACCTAACCTAACCTTACTTAACCCAACCTAACCTAACCTTACCTAACCCAACCTAACCTAACCCAATCTAACCTAAAGTAACAGACTTTACTTTACCCAACACAAACTAACCTAACTTAACTCAACCAAATCTAACCCAACCCAACCCAAACCAATCTATCCTTACCTAATCCAACCCAACCTAACCTAATCTTACTTTAATCCAACCCAACCTAATCTAACATAACTCAACCCAATTGTAACCTAACAATTTTACAACTTGTAAATTTTAGAAGTAATTAAATATAGTAAATAAATAAAGTAAAAAATATGCAGTATATCTTTAATCAGCTTACCTTTCGTATGTTAGTGCATACTAATTTTGTATTTACGAGTCAAGTTTTAAGTATCAAGCAAGTATCTATGAATATTTTATATACAAATCTTGTCATATAAAACTAATATACCATGAGTGAAACAATTTTGTTACAGACAACAAATACAATCCTGAAAATAAACAAAACATAAAGACCGAAATACTCCATGTTTCGTTTTGTTGGACGGGGTTTTCTGGGGTTCATTGTGTCATGAGTCAAGCGAGGTTTGCGCTCTAGCTTTCTCTATAATGAGGCTTACAACACTTCCCTCAGGACTTTTATAATGAGCCAGGATAGCAGTATGCCAATCTCTTGTCCCTCATGATTTTATAAAAATTATATTAATTTCAAGTAATCAAGTATTCAATCTAGGTATTTGCCTCTTTCAATGCTTCCGTTTATTTGGTCAACTATCCAACTGACTTAAGCTATTTAATCGATTAATAAAATCCTTTTTATCAATGGTAATAGTGTAGTTTTTATTAAATTGTAGTATAACCAAACGATTATTTAATTAAAATGGTCTTTAAATATACTAACAATTGATTAAATTGATATAAAACTACATTTTGGATCATAAAAAGTTGCAAAAATTGTACTGGAAGAAAAAAAATAGGTAATAAACAGCCATCACTGATAATCACTGATAGCCATCACGGATACAGACATACATTTTTCAGATTACTCACATGAGACGCCAACACAGCCGTGTGCGTATTAAGGCGAATATTATAAATTAGTCTAGCACACTTATGAATACATGAGTGTAGTATAAGTGTGGATGACCTGTGTAGTCTTGTAACTAACAAAGGTCGTCTATGCTTTTGAAAGAACCACTTATTAATGGGCAAATATCCAGGACAACTAAGAGATCTACAGCTTTACATGGAATCTGAACCACGTATAATTAGTCTATTTTCAGCTAATTATGTCTAGATTCAACTCCAACCAAAGGATGTTCGACAACTCATCTTTGCAAAAGTAGGTTAGAAATACGAAATTGAGGTCGTAAATGATGACCAGACGTTCTTAAGAGACTGATCGTATTAAATTAACTTTTGCTCATACGAATGGAGTAAAACAGGATTTACTATTGAATTGAAGGGCAGGATATGTACTAAATGTGAGTGGCTGGTGGAGAAAATGATCTGGCTATTTCAATGTTTGAACAGAAAATGCTTACTTGAGGTGTTGTGAAATATACTGTGTTAGATTCCATGTGAATTTTGTCTTTGCTGTGAGTAAATCTTAACCACCTTATAAAGAGTTCATACAACGGAAGAACATATGTGCATACAAGCAACTTATTATTATAGTATATTACTTGCTACTATTTTTCGTATAAACGCTAGAATGTTTATTTTTATTTATATCTTTAAGATGTGTAACAGAGTAATTACAGACACACAAGTTAATTTTGCGATTTTAAATGTTTTACATAATAATTTATTAGTTACCATATTACGTGTTGTTATGAATACAATACAATTGAACGTAATCCAACACAAATGTATTACAATAAAAGTACAAAATAAACAAATATTACGGTGAACGATTTCGGTATCGTTTACCTTCCTCAGACCAAATGGATTCGCAAAGGATTTTTTGGGTGGGTGAGCCCTTTTGATCTAAACAAGTGACCAGGAAAGGTAGTAAATGTAAAATTAGACTTATCTTTGATTTTGCTACGTATTTTTTTCTTAGACAATTTTTTCAATGTAAGAGATTTAAAGCGTTTAAATATGAATAGTAAGCTGAGGGAATTTATCGAATAAACAATCTTTGCACTACTGTATTATACCATTGATTTTGTACACAAATAGATTTCCCATCCAAGTTTAACAGTTTATTCTCAAATATCAGCTGTTTTTGTGTTTCTTTGGGGGCGTTAGTGTAGTTCCACGTAAATGTAAAGCAGTTTTAATCAGTTGTGGTTGCAGACCTCACTAACTACAGTCACAAATAATTCTATTAGGTGGAACATCTATTGTAGGTGTATATGATCAAGGATTATGCCTAGTAATGTTATTGTTAATTGTATTTTAGCCTAGAACTATCCAAGTGTTAGAAAATAAATTTGTACAGGTTATATCATAAAATAAAATTGATCATATTTGTTTCCTAAGTCCCAATTTGTATGAGGAGCTCCATTTTCTTGATTGATTTAATTGCTATTTTATAAAAGAAACCAAACAATTACAAGCCTTCAAATACTTGTTCAAACAATTGTTGTATATTAAGCGGTCTTAAGCAAGTTCACTTCGAAAAGAAAATTAACTGGACCAAAATCTTAAAAATATTAGTGAGTGTTGACAGCTGTTTGTCTTACGAATATATTTTATACGTCACTGTCAAAATTAGTCATATTTTTGGAAAAATCATTCATAGTTTTCTGAGCAGAAAAACACAAGTTGAAGGTAAGGTCGACATGTGATTTATCTCTCGATAATCCACGTGTTAGTGCTTGTTTAAACAATAGGCTTTCATGTATGAGCTAACAAGTGTAATGAAGCGTAATATAAGATACCACGCCTATTACATCCTCGTGTAATCAATTGCGTGTAAACCAGTCAGCTTAATGACACGTGACTTCAAGAATTATACTTTGTATTTATATATTGACAATGCCTTGGGTATATGTTACAAGGATATTTTACGGTTTCGTCGGGTAATAAAGTCTGTATTTATGCATTAAGGCATTAATTACTTGTACAATGAAATGAAATCAAAAATTAAATTAAATATAAGTAGCAAACATTAAAGAGAAATATCATTTTTCATTTAATACATTTCCCCAGTCACAACCAATTCTTTGTGAATCCCTCTGGTCTGAGGAAAGTAAGCGTTGTTTATCGAAACCGTTCGCTGTAATATTTTTTATATTGTAATAAATAATTTTTGGATGACGTTCAGTTTTATTGTATTTGTACCAACACGTAATATGCTCACTGATTAACTGTTATGTAATATTGAAAATAAAATAAATAAAAAACACATTGAAATAAAAGCAGATCTGATATAACATACGCCAAACGACTGAAGGGTTAAATTAAATACGCTGATTTCGAGAATACGTTAGCAAACAATAAGTATGTTTTAGTTTTGTGTTAATGATTTTGCTATAAAAAACAGTAAATAAATAACGCATTTACGAAAAAACTGTAAATTCCTTACCAATGTTAAATGAATTAGAGGTAAGCTTACCAAGTATCGTAAGTTACCAGTTACCCAAGACACCATTACCTATAAATCGATGCTGTTAAAACCTCTCACACCAACCCTACAATTCTTTGTAGGTTATAGAATGACACTAACATGTTAGTTCTATAACATAAGACTAAAATCTGCATGCTTTAACCGCCATAAACACACGAATATAGTTCACAATTAAACGCGAATTAAGTTTTGGCTTATGATTAATGTTTTTTTTTAATTTTAATTATTATTATCCATTTATCTGTTTTAAAATTTTGCAGAGCAGTTTTATCAATGGTTTTCGGTTTTTTATTATAAATATTCTAAAATTGAATAAAAAAGCGGTGGGGAAGTTTTGAGAATACATTCATCTTAAGAATGTCTTATGAATGTTGACTATGGAAGAATGAATAATTTTGCTTAATCTGTACGTTATAATGCACGACACATAACAATATTTGTAGTTTATATTATTTTATTACACAAAAATTCTTTGATATTTTTAATATACATTTACTTTTAAAAAATATTCTACTCTGTGTGTTTATAATTATCCCCAGATGTAAAAAAGGTGCTTAAATATAGGCCTATTAGTAATCCTATAGGTAAATGTGAATGACGTTAACACAGAAATATGATAATTACCCAGCAAATAATAAAACATTGTAACGATAATTAGTTCACCAGGTTTGTGTAGCTTCGGATTTATTGGGCCAAAAACAAAAGAGTTAAGGTGTTTGTTACGGCAAGTTTATAAATCAATATGTTTACTAGTTAACTACTCGCGAGATAGCAATCAATAACAAAATACCAAAGAGTTAAAGTGTTTGTTACGGCAAGTTTATAAATAAATATGTTTACTAGTTAACTACTCGCGAGATAGCAATCAATAACAAAATACCAAAGAGTTAAAGTGTTTGTTACGGTAAGTTTATAAATCAATATGTTTACAAGTTAACTACTCGCGAGATAGCAATCAATAACAAAATACCAAAGAGTTAAAGTGTTTGTTACGGCAAGATTATAAATCAATATGTTTACTAGTTAACTACTCGCGAGATCGCAATCAATAACAAAATACCAAAGAGTTAAAGTGTTTGTTACGGCAAGTTTATAAATCAATATGTTTCCTAGTTAACTACTCGCGAGATAGCAATCAATAACAAAATACCAAAGAGTTAAAGTGTTTGTTACGGTAAGTTTATAAATCAATATGTTTACTAGTTAACTACTCGTGAGATCGCAATCAATAACAAAATACCAAAGAGTTAAAGTGTTTGTTACGGTAAGTTTATAAATCAATATGTTTACTAGTTAACTACTCGTGAGATAGCAATCAATAACAAAATACCAAAGAGTTAAAGTGTTTGTTACGGTAAGTTTATAAATCAATATGTTTACTAGTTAACTACTCGCGAGATAGCAATCAATAACAAAATACCAAAGAGTTAAAGTGTTTGTTACGGCAAGTTTATAAATCAATATGTTTCCTAGTTAACTACTCGCGAGATAGCAATCAATAACAAAATACCAAAGAGTTAAAGTGTTTGTTACGGCAAGTTTATAAATCAATAAGTTTCCTAGTTAACTAATCACGAGATAGCAATCAATAACAAAATACCAAAGAGTTAAAGTGTTTGTTACGGCAAGTTTATAAATCAATATGTTTACTAGTTAACTACTCGCGAGATAGCAATCAATAACAAAATACCAAAGAGTTAAAGTGTTTGTTACGGTAAGTTTATAAATAAATATGTTTACTAGTTAACTTCTCGCGAGATAGCTATCAATAACAAAATACCAAAGAGTTAAAGTGTTTGTTACGGCAAGTTTATAAATCAATATGTTTACTAGTTAACTACTCGCGAGATAGCAATCAATAACAAAATACCAAAGAGTTAAAGTGTTTGTTACGGCAAGTTTATAAATAAATATGTTTACTAGTTAACTACTCGCGAGATAGCAATCAATAACAAAATACCAAAGAGTTAAAGTGTTTGTTACGGTAAGTTTATAAATCAATATGTTTACTAGTTAACTTCTCGCGAGATAGCTATCAATAACAAAATACCAAAGAGTTAAAGTGTTTGTTACGGTAAGTTTATAAATAAATATGTTTACTAGTTAACTTCTCGCGAGATAGCTATCAATAACAAAATACCAAAGAGTTAAAGTGTTTGTTACGGCAAGTTTATAAATAAATATGTTTACTAGTTAACTACTCGCGAGATAGCAATCAATAACAAAATACCAAAGAGTTAAAGTGTTTGTTACGGTAAGTTTATAAATCAATATGTTTACTAGTTAACTTTTCGCGAGATAGCTATCAATAACAAAATACCAAAGAGTTAAAGTGTTTGTTACGGTAAGTTTATAAATAAATATGTTTACTAGTTAACTTCTCGCGAGATAGCTATCAATAACAAAATACCAAAGAGTTAAAGTGTTTGTTACGGTAAGTTTATAAATAAATATGTTTACTAGTTAACTTCTCGCGAGATAGCTATCAATAACAAAATACCAAAGAGTTAAAGTGTTTGTTACGGTAAGTTTATAAATAAATATGTTTACTAGTTAACTTCTCGCGAGATAGCTATCAATAACAAAATACCAAAGAGTTAAAGTGTTTGTTACGGCAAGTTTATAAATAAATATGTTTACTAGTTAACTTCTCGCGAGTTAGCTATCAATAACAAAATACCAAAGAGTTAAAGTGTTTGTTACGGCAAGTTTATAAATCAATATGTTTACTAGTTAACTACTCGCGAGATAGCAATCAATAACAAAATACCAAAGAGTTAAAGTGTTTGTTACGGTAAGTTTATAAATAAATATGTTTACTAGTTAACTACTCGCGAGATAGCAATCAATAACAAAATACCAAAGAGTTAAAGTGTTTGTTACGGTAAGTTTATAAATAAATATGTTTACTAGTTAACTACTCGCGAGATAGCAATCAATAACAAAATACCAAAGAGTTAAAGTGTTTGTTACGGTAAGTTTATAAATAAATATGTTTACTAGTTAACTACTCGCGAGATAGCAATCAATAACAAAATACCAAAGAGTTAAAGTGTTTGTTACGGTAAGTTTATAAATAAATATGTTTACTAGTTAACTTCTCGCGAGATAGCTATCAATAACAAAATACCAAAGAGTTAAAGTGTTTGTTACGGCAAGTTTATAAATCAATATGTTTACTAGTTAACTACTCGCGAGATAGCAATCAATAACAAAATACCAAAGAGTTAAAGTGTTTGTTACGGTAAGTTTATAAATAAATATGTTTACTAGTTAACTACTCGTGAGATCGCAATCAATAACAAAATACCAAAGAGTTAAAGTGTTTGTTACGGTAAGTTTATAAATCAATATGTTTACTAGTTAACTTCTCGCGAGATAGCTATCAATAACAAAATACCAAAGAGTTAAAGTGTTTGTTACGGTAAGTTTATAAATAAATATGTTTACTAGTTAACTTCTCGCGAGATAGCAATCAATAACAAAATACCAAAGAGTTAAAGTGTTTGTTACGGCAAGTTTATAAATCAATATGTTTCCTAGTTAACTACTCGCGAGATAGCAATCAATAACAAAATACCAAAGAGTTAAAGTGTTTGTTACGGCAAGTTTATAAATCAATATGTTTACTAGTTAACTACTCGCGAGATAGCTATCAATAACAAAATACCAAAGAGTTAAAGTGTTTGTTACGGTAAGTTTATAAATAAATATGTTTACTAGTTAACTTCTCGCGAGATAGCTATCAATAACAAAATACCAAAGAGTTAAAGTGTTTGTTACGGCAAGTTTATAAATCAATATGTTTACTAGTTAACTACTCGCGAGATAGCAATCAATAACAAAATACCAAAGAGTTAAAGTGTTTGTTACGGTAAGTTTATAAATCAATATGTTTACTAGTTAACTACTCGCGAAATAGCTATCAATAACAAAATACCAAAGAGTTAAAGTGTTTGTTACGGTAAGTTTATAAATCAATATGTTTACTAGTTAACTTCTCGCGAGATAGCTATCAATAACAAAATACCAAAGAGTTAAAGTGTTTGTTACGGTAAGTTTATAAATCAATATGTTTACTAGTTAACTACTCGTGAGATCGCAATCAATAACAAAATACCAAAGAGTTAAAGTGTTTGTTACGGCAAGTTTATAAATCAATATGTTTACTAGTTAACTACTCGCGAGATAGCAATCAATAACAAAATACCAAAGACTTGTACCTTTCACTATTGACTTTTCACAGTCTCCCATGGTATGATAAGGTCATTTACAATAATATTTTACATTTATTTTGGTCTTTGGCACTTATTGATTTTTGTCCTTACCAAAAACCCCATTATTTTATCACTTGTGTTTTGTTATAAAGTAATATAATTTACATAAAAGTATATTTGTAAAATTATAAAATAATTGTACTTTAAACAGAAAAGATTTTATTTATGTAAGTACTTTAAAATCAATTGGCACATTAGGGTGTAAATAGTGTTAAAATAGTTCGATATTAATTTTTGTACAACGAAATATCTCTGACAAAATTACCTTCAGCTTAAAGGTTTTGTGGTTTTTTATAAGAAAAATTCACTTATGACTAGACATTAAGATGCACTATATTGCCAGTGGCAAGGTTACTAATCACTTTAGGCTAAAACTACACTTTTGATGTTTTAGATATGATAATCTAATGTATTCTATATAGAAATAATAACACCAGCTTTCTAATAATAGCCGAATTCCTTCTGAATAACCCTCAGTTAAAGATCAGATTACAGGTTGATCACCCCTCTTTAACAGGGTGCTAGCCGTTACCTTGTTCAATAACTAGGGTAAGGGATGATCACCTCTTTCCTATCAGGGTGCGAGCGGTTACCTAGTTCAAGAACTAGGTAATGGCTGATCACCCCTTTACTATCAAGGTATGAGCCGTTACCTTGTTCAATAACTAGGGTAAGGAATAATCACCCCTTTCCTATCAGGGAGCGAGCCGTTACCTTGTTCAATAACTATGGTAAGGGATGATCACCTCTTTCCTATCAGGGTGCGAGCGGTTACCTAGTTCAAGAACTAGGTAATGGCTGATCACCCCTTTACTATCAAGGTATGAGCCGTTACCTTGTTCAATAACTAGGGTAAGGAATGATCACCCCTTTCCTATGAGGGAGTGAGCCGTTACCTTGTTCAATAACTAGGGTAAGGGATAATCACCCCTTTACTATCAGGGAGTGAGCCGTTACCTTGTTCAATAACTAGGGTAAGAGATGATCATCCCTTTCCTATCAGGGAGTGAGCCGTTACCTTGTTCAATAACTAGGGTAAGGGATGATCACTCCTTTACTATCAGGGTATGAGCCCTTACCTTGTTCAATTACTAGGGTAAGGGATGATCACCCCTTTACTATCAGGGTATAAGCCGTTACCTTGTTCAATTACTAGGGTAAGGGATGATCACCACTTAACTTACAGGGAGTGAGCCGTTACCTTGTTCAATAACTAGGGTAAGATATGATCACCCCTTTACTATCAGTGTATGAGCCGTTACCTTAATCAATAACTAGGGTAAGGGAGGATCACCTCTTTCCTATCATGGTACGATCCTTTACCTTGTTCAATAACTAGGGTAAGGGTTGACCACTCCTTTCCTATCAGAGTGTGAGCTGATACCTTGTTCAATAACTAGGGAAAGGTCTGGTCACTTCTTTCCTATCAGGGTGCAAACCGATACCTTGTTCAATAACTAGGGTAAGGGCTGATCACTCCTTTCATATCAGGGTGCGAACCGATACCTTGTTGAATAACTAGGGTAAGGGTTGATCACTCCTTCCTTTCAGGGTTCTAGCCGTTACCTTGTTCAATAACTAGGGTAAGGGATGATCACTCCTTTAATATCAGGGAGTGAGCAGAGATACCTTGTTCAATAACTAGGGTAAGGGATGATCACCTCTTTCCTATCAGGGTGTGAGCCGTTACCTTATGATCAACCCTTTATTCACCCACGATATCACTGCACGTGTATGGGTGGGTATATACCAATGTACGTTCATGGGTGGGAGGGTAGGTCAATACCACTGCACGTGCATGGGTGGGTCTATACCAATGTACGTTCATGGGTGGGTGTGCAGGTGGGTCAATACCACTGCACGTGAATGGGTGGGTATTAGCCTACATCTAAAACTAAAATGTGTAGTCGTATTGGTCCACCCATACACCCTTACCAATACCACTGTACGTGTTTGGATGGGCGGGTGGGTCAATATCGCTGTATGTGTTAGGGGGGGGGGGTGAGTCAATACCACTGTACGTGTTTGGGTGGGAGGGTGGGTCAATACCGCTGTACGTGTTTTTTTCAATACCACTGTCTATGTTTGGGTGGGTGGATGGGTCAATACCGCTGTACGTGTTTGGGTTAGATTAGGTTAGGTTAGCCTAATGCGTTCTTTTTCTTGGTTCTCTGTATCTTTGTGTGTTTTTGCTTTGACCCTTAGTTTGGCTCAGCCAGCTCTTTTTTCTGTCGCCTCAAGATGGGCTCTTCACTTCAGTTTTCCACTCTTGATTATGCTTTCTTCGTCGTCTAGCATGACAAGCTAGGGTTTGGCTTTCCAGATCCACGATTCAAGTGGGAAGGCCCACCATGCCTGTTGAAGGTGAAGAGGTCCTTAGGCACGGAGATGTTTTATCAGGCTGGCCTGCTGTCTTCTTCTCCACTGTTCCACTGTACATTTATGGGAGGGTGGGTGGGTCATTTCTATTGTATATTATGAGAGGGTAGGGGAGTCAGTTCCACTGTACATATATGGGAGGGTGGGTGGGTTAAAAAAAACATATTCAATAACTAGGGTAAGGGCTGATTACTCCTTTAATATCAGGGAGCGAGCAGATACCTTGCTCAATAACTAGGGAAAGGGCTGATCACTCCTTTAATATCAGGGAGCGAGCAGATACCTTGCTCAATAACTAGGGAAAGGGCTGATCACTCCTTTAATATCAGGGAGCGAGCAGATACCTTGCTCAATAACTAGGGAAAGGGCTGATCACTCCTTTAATATCAGGGAGCGAGCAGATACCTTGCTCAATAACTAGGGAAAGGGCTGATCACTCCTTTAATATCAGAGAGCGAGCAGATACCTTGCTCAATAACTAGGGAAAGGGCTGATCACTCCTTTAATATCAGGGAGCGAGCAGATACCTTGCTCAATAACTAGGGAAAGGGCTGATCACTCCTTTAATATCAGGGAGCGAGCAGATACCTTGCTCAATAACTAGGGAAAGGGCTGATCACTCCTTTAATATCAGGGAGCGAGCAGATACCTTGCTCAATAACTAGGGAAAGGGCTGATCACTCCTTTAATATCAGGGAGCGAGCAGATACCTTGCTCAATAACTAGGGAAAGGGCTGATCACTCCTTTAATATCAGGGAGCGAGCAGATGCCTTGCTCAATAACTAGGGAAAGGGCTGATCACTCCTTTAATATCAGGGAGCGAGCAGATACCTTGCTCGATAACTAGGGAAAGGGCTATTCACTCCTTTAATATCAGGGAGCGAGCGGATACCTTTTTCAATAACTAGGGAAAGGGCTGATCACTCCTTTAATATCAGGGAGCGAGCAGATACCTTGCTCAATAACTAGGGAAAGGGCTGATCACTCCTTTAATATCAGGGAGCGAGCAGATACCTTGCTCAATAACTAGGGAAAGGGCTGACCACTCCTTTAATATCAGGGAGCGAGCAGATACCTTGTTCAATAACTAGGGAAAGGGCTGATCACTGCTTTAATATCAGGGAGCGAGCAGATACCTTGTTCAATAACTAGGGAAAGGGCTGATCACTCCTTTAATATCAGGGAGCGAGCAGATACCTTGTTCAATAACTAGGGGAAGGGATGATCACTCCTTTCCTATCAGATTGCGAGTGGTTACCTTGTTCAATAACTAGGTAAGGGCTGTTCATTCCTTTCCTATCAGGGTGCGAGCCGTTACCTTGTTAAATAACTAGGTAAGGGCTGATCATTCCTTTCCTATCAGGGTGTGAGCCGTTACCATGTTAAATAACTAGGGAAAGGGCTGATCACTCCTTTCCTATCAGAGTGTGAGCTGTTACCTTGTTCAATAACTAGGGTAAAGGATGATCACCCCTATCCTATCAGGGTGTGAGCCGATACCTTGCTCAATAACTAGTGTAAGGTCTGATCACTCCTTTCCTATCAGGGTGTGAGCCGATACCTCGCTCAATAACTAGTGTAAGGTCTGGTCACTTCTTTCCTATCAGGGTGCGAACCGATACCTTGTTTAATAACTAGGGTAAGGGCTGATCACTCCTTTCATAACAGGGTGCGAGCCGTTACCTTGTTGAATAACTAGGGTAAGGGTTGATCACTCCTTCCTTTCAGGGTTCTAGCCGTTACCTTGTTCAATAACTAGGGTAAGGGATGATCACTCCTTTAATATCAGGGAGTGAGCAGAGATACCTTGTTCAATAACTAGGGTAAGGGAGGATCACCTCTTTCCTATCAGGGTGTTAGCCGTTACCTTATGATCAACCCTTTATTCACCCACGATATCACTGCACGTGTATGGCTGGGTATATACCAATGTACGTTCATGGGTGGGAGGGTAGGTCAATACCACTGCACGTGCATGGGTGGGTCTATACCAATGTACGTTCATGGGTGGGTGTGCAGGTGGGTCAATACCACTGCACGTGAATGGGTGGGTATTAGCCTACATCTAAAACTAAAATGTGTAGTCGTATTGGTCCACCCATACACCCTTACCAATACCACTGTACGTGTTTGGATGGGCGGGTGGGTCAATATCGCTGTATGTGTTAGGGGGGGGGGGGGTGAGTCAATACCACTGTACGTGTTTGGGTGGGAGGGTGGGTCAATACCGCTGTACGTGTTTTTTTCAATACCACTGTCTATGTTTGGGTGGGTGGATGGGTCAATACCGCTGTACGTGTTTGGGTTAGATTAGGTTAGGTTAGCCTAATGCGTTCTTTTTCTTGGTTCTCTGTATCTTTGTGTGTTTTTGCTTTGACCCTTAGTTTGGCTCAGCCAGCTCTTTTTTCTGTCGCCTCAAGATGGGCTCTTCACTTCAGTTTTCCACTCTTGATTATGCTTTCTTCGTCGTCTAGCATGACAAGCTAGGGTTTGGCTTTCCAGATCCACGATTCAAGTGGGAAGGCCCACCATGCCTGTTGAAGGTGAAGAGGTCCTTAGGCACGGAGATGTTTTATCAGGCTGGCCTGCTGTCTTCTTCTCCACTGTTCCACTGTACATTTATGGGAGGGTGGGTGGGTCATTTCTATTGTATATTATGAGAGGGTAGGGGAGTCAGTTCCACTGTACATATATGGGAGGGTGGGTGGGTTAAAAAAAACATATTCAATAACTAGGGTAAGGGCTGATTACTCCTTTAATATCAGGGAGCGAGCAGATACCTTGCTCAATAACTAGGGAAAGGGCTGATCACTCCTTTAATATCAGGGAGCGAGCAGATACCTTGCTCAATAACTAGGAAAAGGGCTGATCACTCCTTTAATATCAGGGAGCGAGCAGATACCTTGCTCAATAACTAGGGAAAGGGCTGATCACTCCTTTAATATCAGGGAGCGAGCAGATACCTTGCTCAATAACTAGGGAAAGGGCTGATCACTCCTTTAATATCAGAGAGCGAGCAGATACCTTGCTCAATAACTAGGGAAAGGGCTGATCCTCCTTAGGTTTAGCCGTTACTTGTTCACAATAGTGTGTCAATAACAGGTAAGGCTGAATCATCAGTATATGCAGGAGTCGTAGTCAATAACTAGCGTATAAGGAGATACTCTTTCCTATGGTTAGCCTTTACCTTTCGGATCAACCCTTATTCACCCACGAATCACTGAGGATAGGTGATCGGTCTTAACCAATGTACGTCAGGATCCTTGGCTAGTACGAAACCACTGCACGTGCATGGTGGTCATACCATGTCTCATGGTGGGGGCAGTGGGTCAATACCACTGCACGTGAATGGATGGTATACCTATCTAAAAGTAAAATGGTAGATGCCTTGGTCACATACACTTACAATGCACTGTAACTGCTTGATGGCGGTGAGGACAATACCTTGTCATGTGTATTGGGGGAAGGGTAGTTCATCCACTGATCTGTGGGTGGGAGGGTGGGTCATACCCTTACGTGTTTTTTATCAATACCGCTGATGTTTTAGATAGGGTGGTGGGTCATCGCTGTACTCGTTTGGCTCAATAGATTAGGTAGATAGCTATCGTTCTTCCTTGTAATTCAGGGTAGCTTTTGTGTTTTTGCTTGACCAATTAGTTTGGGAAGCGCTCTTTTTCCTCCTCAAGATGGGGCACTCAGATTACCTTTGATTAATGTCAAAGGCGTCTGCTGATCAAGTGGTTTACTCAATCACGAGCAAGAACGGTCCATAACTGGGAAGGTGATCACTCCTTTAATATCAGGACGAGCTATACCTGGCCTGTGAAGCTTTCTCACTCCTGTACTTATCAGAGGTGTGGTGGATTTCTACTTGTTCAATGAATAGGGTAGAGGGTCGTTCCTTACTATGGGAGTGTGGGTGGGTTAAAAAAATATTCAATAACTAGGTAAGGGCTGATTACATTTATCCTATCGGGAGCGTGAGATCCTTTCCAATATTAGGAAAAGCTGATAAACTCTTTATTCCTGACAGAGTGAGCTGTTACTTGTCAAAAAGGGGTCACTTTAAGATATGGACAGCCCCTATCCTATCAGGGTGTGAGCCGATACCTTGCTCAATAACTAGTGTAAGGTCTGATCACTCCTTTCCTATCAGGGTGTGAGCCGATACCTTGCTCAATAACTAGTGTAAGGTCTGGTCACTTCTTTCCTATCAGGGTGCGAACCGATACCTTGTTTAATAACTAGGGTAAGGGCTGATCACTCCTTTCATATCAGGGTGCGAGCCGTTACCTTGTTGAATAACTAGGGTAAGGGTTGATCACTCCTTCCTTTCAGGGTTCTAGCCGTTACCTTGTTCAATAACTAGGGTAAGGGATGATCACTCCTTTAATATCAGGGAGTGAGCAGAGATACCTTGTTCAATAACTAGGGTAAGGGATGATCACCTCTTTCCTATCAGGGTGTGAGCCGTTACCTTATGATCAACCCTTTATTCACCCACGATATCACTGCACGTGTATGGGTGGGTATATACCAATGTACGTTCATGGGTGGGAGGGTAGGTCAATACCACTGCACGTGCATGGGTGGGTCTATACCAATGTACGTTCATGGGTGGGTGTGCAGGTGGGTCAATACCACTGCACGTGAATGGGTGGGTATTAGCCTACATCTAAAACTAAAATGTGTAGTCGTATTGGTCCACCCATACACCCTTACCAATACCACTGTACGTGTTTGGATGGGCGGGTGGGTCAATATCGCTGTATGTGTTAGGGGGGGGGGGGGGTGAGTCAATACCACTGTACGTGTTTGGGTGGGAGGGTGGGTCAATACCGCTGTACGTGTTTTTTTCAATACCACTGTCTATGTTTGGGTGGGTGGATGGGTCAATACCGCTGTACGTGTTTGGGTTAGATTAGGTTAGGTTAGCCTAATGCGTTCTTTTTCTTGGTTCTCTGTATCTTTGTGTGTTTTTGCTTTGACCCTTAGTTTGGCTCAGCCAGCTCTTTTTTCTGTCGCCTCAAGATGGGCTCTTCACTTCAGTTTTCCACTCTTGATTATGCTTTCTTCGTCGTCTAGCATGACAAGCTAGGGTTTGGCTTTCCAGATCCACGATTCAAGTGGGAAGGCCCACCATGCCTGTTGAAGGTGAAGAGGTCCTTAGGCACGGAGATGTTTTATCAGGCTGGCCTGCTGTCTTCTTCTCCACTGTTCCACTGTACATTTATGGGAGGGTGGGTGGGTCATTTCTATTGTATATTATGAGAGGGTAGGGGAGTCAGTTCCACTGTACATATATGGGAGGGTGGGTGGGTTAAAAAAAACATATTCAATAACTAGGGTAAGGGCTGATTACTCCTTTAATATCAGGGAGCGAGCAGATACCTTGCTCAATAACTAGGGAAAGGGCTGATCACTCCTTTAATATCAGGGAGCGAGCAGATACCTTGCTCAATAACTAGGGAAAGGGCTGATCACTCCTTTAATATCAGGGAGCGAGCAGATACCTTGCTCAATAACTAGGGAAAGGGCTGATCACTCCTTTAATATCAGGGAGCGAGCAGATACCTTGCTCAATAACTAGGGAAAGGGCTGATCACTCCTTTAATATCAGAGAGCGAGCAGATACCTTGCTCAATAACTAGGGAAAGGGCTGATCACTCCTTTAATATCAGGGAGCGAGCAGATACCTTGCTCAATAACTAGGGAAAGGGCTGATCACTCCTTTAATATCAGGGAGCGAGCAGATACCTTGCTCAATAACTAGGGAAAGGGCTGATCACTCCTTTAATATCAGGGAGCGAGCAGATACCTTGCTCAATAACTAGGGAAAGGGCTGATCACTCCTTTAATATCAGGGAGCGAGCAGATACCTTGCTCAATAACTAGGGAAAGGGCTGATCACTCCTTTAATATCAGGGAGCGAGCAGATGCCTTGCTCAATAACTAGGGAAAGGGCTGATCACTCCTTTAATATCAGGGAGCGAGCAGATACCTTGCTCGATAACTAGGGAAAGGGCTATTCACTCCTTTAATATCAGGGAGCGAGCGGATACCTTTTTCAATAACTAGGGAAAGGGCTGATCACTCCTTTAATATCAGGGAGCGAGCAGATACCTTGCTCAATAACTAGGGAAAGGGCTGATCACTCCTTTAATATCAGGGAGCGAGCAGATACCTTGCTCAATAACTAGGGAAAGGGCTGACCACTCCTTTAATATCAGGGAGCGAGCAGATACCTTGTTCAATAACTAGGGAAAGGGCTGATCACTGCTTTAATATCAGGGAGCGAGCAGATACCTTGTTCAATAACTAGGGAAAGGGCTGATCACTCCTTTAATATCAGGGAGCGAGCAGATACCTTGTTCAATAACTAGGGGAAGGGATGATCACTCCTTTCCTATCAGAGTGCGAGTGGTTACCTTGTTCAATAACTAGGTAAGGGCTGTTCATTCCTTTCCTATCAGGGTGCGAGCCGTTACCTTGTTAAATAACTAGGTAAGGGCTGATCGATCCTTTCCTATCAGGGTGTGAGCCGTTACCATGTTAAATAACTAGGGAAAGGGCTGATCACTCCTTTCCTATCAGAGTGTGAGCTGTTACCTTGTTCAATAACTAGGGTAAAGGATGATCACCCCTATCCTATCAGGGTGTGAGCCGATACCTTGCTCAATAACTAGTGTAAGGTCTGACCACTCCTTTCCTATCAGGGTGTGAGCCGATACCTTGCTCAATAACTAGTGTAAGGTCTGGTCACTTCTTTCCTATCAGGGTGCGAACCGATACCTTGTTCAATAACTAGGGTAAGGGCTGATCACTCCTTTCATATCAGGGTGCGAGCCGTTACCTTGTTGAATAACTAGGGTAAGGGTTGATCACTCCTTCCTTTCAGGGTTCTAGCCGTTACCTTGTTCAATAACTAGGGTAAGGGATGATCACTCCTTTAATATCAGGGAGTGAGCAGAGATACCTTGTTCAATAACTAGGGTAAGGGATGATCACCTCTTTCCTATCAGGGTGTCAGCCGTTACCTTATGATCAACCCTTTATTCACCCACGATATCACTGCACGTGCATGGGTGGGTATATACCAATGTACGTTCATGGGTGGGAGGGTAGGTCAATACCACTGCACGTGCATGGGTGGGTCTATACCAATGTACGTTCATGGGTGGGTGTGCAGGTGGGTCAATACCACTGCACGTGAATGGGTGGGTATTAGCCTACATCTAAAACTAAAATGTGTAGTCGTATTGGTCCACCCATACACCCTTACCAATACCACTGTACGTGTTTGGATGGGCGGGTGGGTCAATATCGCTGTATGTGTTAGGGGGGGGGGGTGAGTCAATACCACTGTACGTGTTTGGGTGGGAGGGTGGGTCAATACCGCTGTACGTGTTTTTTTCAATACCACTGTCTATGTTTGGGTGGGTGGATGGGTCAATACCGCTGTACGTGTTTGGGTTAGATTAGGTTAGGTTAGCCTAATGCGTTCTTTTTCTTGGTTCTCTGTATCTTTGTGTGTTTTTGCTTTGACCCTTAGTTTGGCTCAGCCAGCTCTTTTTTCTGTCGCCTCAAGATGGGCTCTTCACTTCAGTTTTCCACTCTTGATTATGCTTTCTTCGTCGTCTAGCATGACAAGCTAGGGTTTGGCTTTCCAGATCCACGATTCAAGTGGGAAGGCCCACCATGCCTGTTGAAGGTGAAGAGGTCCTTAGGCACGGAGATGTTTTATCAGGCTGGCCTGCTGTCTTCTTCTCCACTGTTCCACTGTACATTTATGGGAGGGTGGGTGGGTCATTTCTATTGTATATTATGAGAGGGTAGGGGAGTCAGTTCCACTGTACATATATGGGAGGGTGGGTGGGTTAAAAAAAACATATTCAATAACTAGGGTAAGGGCTGATTACTCCTTTAATATCAGGGAGCGAGCAGATACCTTGCTCAATAACTAGGGAAAGGGCTGATCACTCCTTTAATATCAGGGAGCGAGCAGATACCTTGCTCAATAACTAGGGAAAGGGTGATCACTCCTTTAATATCAGGGAGCCAGCAGATACCTTGCTCAATAACTAGGGAAAGGGTGATCACTCCTTTAATATCAGGGAGCCAGCAGATACCTTGCTCAATAATTAGGGAAAGGGCTGATCACTCCTTTAATATCAGGGAGCGAGCAGATGCCTTGCTCAATAACTAGGGAAAGGGCTGATCACTCCTTTAATATCAGGGAGCGAGCAGATACCTTGCTCAATAACTAGGGAAAGGGCTGATCACTCCTTTAATATCAGGGAGCGAGCAGATACCTTGCTCAATAACTAGGGAAAGGGCTGATCACTCCTTTAATATCAGGGAGCGAGCAGATACCTTGCTCAATAACTAGGGAAAGGGCTGATCACTCCTTTAATATCAGGGAGCGAGCAGATACCTTGCTCAATAACTAGGGAAAGGGCTGATCACTCCTTTAATATCAGGGAGCGAGCAGATGCCTTGCTCAATAACTAGGGAAAGGGCTGATCACTCCTTTAATATCAGGGAGCGAGCAGATACCTTGCTCGATAACTAGGGAAAGGGCTATTCACTCCTTTAATATCAGGGAGCGAGCGGATACCTTTTTCAATAACTAGGGAAAGGGCTGATCACTCCTTTAATATCAGGGAGCGAGCAGATACCTTGCTCAATAACTAGGGAAAGGGCTGATCACTCCTTTAATATCAGGGAGCGAGCAGATACCTTGCTCAATAACTAGGGAAAGGGCTGATCACTCCTTTAATATCAGGGAGCGAGCAGATACCTTGCTCAATAACTAGGGAAAGGGCTGATCACTCCTTTAATATCAGGGAGCGAGCAGATACCTTGTTCAATAACTAGGGAAAGGGCTGATCACTCCTTTAATATCAGGGAGCGAGCAGATACCTTGTTCAATAACTAGGGGAAGGGATGATCACTCCTTTCCTATCAGAGTGCGAGCGGTTACCTTGTTCAATAACTAGGTAAGGGCTGATCATTCCTTTCCTATCAGGGTGCGAGCCGTTACCTTGTTAAATAACTAGGTAAGGGCTGATCATTCCTTTCCTATCAGGGTGTGAGCCATTACCATGTTAAATAACTAGGGAAAGGGCTGATCACTCCTTTCCTATCAGGGTGTGAGCCGTTACCATGTTAAATAACTAGGGAAAGGGCTGATCACTCCTTTCCTATCAGAGTGTGAGCTGTTACCTTGTTCAATAACTAGGGTAAAGGATGATCACCCCTATCCTATCAGGGTGTGAGCCGATACCTTGCTCAATAACTAGTGTAAGGTCTGATCACTCCTTTCCTATCAGGGTGTGAGCCGATACCTTGCTCAATAACTAGTGTAAGGTCTGGTCACTTCTTTCCTATCAGGGTGCGAACCGATACCTTGTTTAATAACTAGGGTAAGGGCTGATCACTCCTTTCATATCAGGGTGCGAGCCGTTACCTTGTTGAATAACTAGGGTAAGGGTTGATCACTCCTTCCTTTCAGGGTTCTAGCCGTTACCTTGTTCAATAACTAGGGTAAGGGATGATCACTCCTTTAATATCAGGGAGTGAGCAGAGATACCTTGTTCAATAACTAGGGTAAGGGATGATCACCTCTTTCCTATCAGGGTGTGAGCCGTTACCTTATGATCAACCCTTTATTCACCCACGATATCACTGCACGTGCATGGGTGGGTATATACCAATGTACGTTCATGGGTGGGAGGGTAGGTCAATACCACTGCACGTGCATGGGTGGGTCTATACCAATGTACGTTCATGGGTGGGTGTGCAGGTGGGTCAATACCACTGCACGTGAATGGGTGGGTATTAGCCTACATCTAAAACTAAAATGTGTAGTCGTATTGGTCCACCCATACACCCTTACCAATACCACTGTACGTGTTTGGATGGGCGGGTGGGTCAATATCGCTGTATGTGTTAGGGGGGGGGGTGAGTCAATACCACTGTACGTGTTTGGGTGGGAGGGTGGGTCAATACCGCTGTACGTGTTTTTTTCAATACCACTGTCTATGTTTGGGTGGGTGGATGGGTCAATACCGCTGTACGTGTTTGGGTTAGATTAGGTTAGGTTAGCCTAATGCGTTCTTTTTCTTGGTTCTCTGTATCTTTGTGTGTTTTTGCTTTGACCCTTAGTTTGGCTCAGCCAGCTCTTTTTTCTGTCGCCTCAAGATGGGCTCTTCACTTCAGTTTTCCACTCTTGATTATGCTTTCTTCGTCGTCTAGCATGACAAGCTAGGGTTTGGCTTTCCAGATCCACGATTCAAGTGGGAAGGCCCACCATGCCTGTTGAAGGTGAAGAGGTCCTTAGGCACGGAGATGTTTTATCAGGCTGGCCTGCTGTCTTCTTCTCCACTGTTCCACTGTACATTTATGGGAGGGTGGGTGGGTCATTTCTATTGTATATTATGAGAGGGTAGGGGAGTCAGTTCCACTGTACATATATGGGAGGGTGGGTGGGTTAAAAAAAACATATTCAATAACTAGGGTAAGGGCTGATTACTCCTTTAATATCAGGGAGCGAGCAGATACCTTGCTCAATAACTAGGGAAAGGGCTGATCACTCCTTTAATATCAGGGAGCGAGCAGATACCTTGCTCAATAACTAGGGAAAGGGTGATCACTCCTTTAATATCA
>JAQJVL010003850.1:0-53869 GCA_035578905.1 Stictocephala bisonia
AAGTATTCAAATTCTCTCAAACAGACTGTGGTGACACGGTATATTTTGTACTGTTAATTTTTATTTATTTCTTTTATTTCACGAAGACGTACTGAAAATTGGTTTTAATATCTAACTGTTTATTTCCATTATGTTTATCTCTTCACTGTTTAGTCATTTTTAATTCTAACAATTTCCTAAACCTACTGAAGTATTTGAATATTCAAATTTTCTATCAAAGTCATAAGTGTTGATTTTTCACCGATCATTTATTCCCTTTACTCCACGACAACCCAACTGAAAATACGTCTCAATAGCAACATTTTTTCTGACTTTTTATATCATATCCGTTTATTAATTTTGTTTTGTTCGCTAATTCCAAACCTACGGAAATTAATATTGGTTTTTAAATCCAAATTCTTTCGCATACATGCAGTTTATTTCTTCTAAATTTTTTTCATTTCCTTTAGGCTACACTAAAAAAACTTTCCAAACCTACCGAAAATCGGTTAAAATGTTTAAATTGTTTCTTTGGGTCATATCATTGATTTGTCCACTCTTCAGCCATTTAGATTATTTGATCACTTCGAAACATTCTGAAAAGTGTCCAAATATTCAAATTCTTCTTTTGCATTTAATTTTGCCATAATTTACTTTACTTTTACCATTGATTTTATAAACAAATTGATTGCAGGTGTATATAATCAAGGCTATTACTTACTACGTACTCTCAATAACGTTAACATCTACTGAAAATTGGTTTACATATTCAAATCTTTCTATGGCACTTCTGTTCGCCAGTAAAGAAACACCACCGGTAGTAAGTTCCTCGAACAGCGGAACGGCAGACTGGACTGGCTGGAGTGTGAAATTGTCGACACGTTGTTTTGAGTAGGTGGCGGTGTAAATCAGCTGTTAGCGGGCAATAAACTGACCGACATCGGTGGTCCATGACCTGTGACCCTTACTGCGTCGACCACGTTCCTGAGACAAAGGGAATCACAAGTACGGTAGGAATACGAGACCAAGTACGACAGGCAAGGACTGCACTTCAATATTTATTTTGAGAACTGCATTCAAATATGTATGAATCGTGTTTTTATGTCTCTAGTACTCTCGCCAAGGTATTTGAACAAAAAAATGGGAATAATCCCCTGGGGTATAAGTCCTCCCCTGAGTCTCGCATTATTGTCTTCTCGAGTGAATAATTTAGCGGCAGTCCAGCCTCCGACCCTCCAACTGGTGATGACTTAGGAACTACTTGTATGTAACTCGGTCGACTATCAGAACCTTCAATTGTGTGAGTTGAACAGTCGTGACAGTTAACTCTCCTTCCTCACTTGGCCACCAGACAGCGCTTTTTGCAGTTGAACATTACTTCACTTGAAAACTTTGCACACTTCATTTTTTACATGTGCCTATTTAAAATTTTAACACGCTTTATAGCACAACTGGGACTAGTGCCCCTGGGACTGTTTTTTCTGTTTTGGTTTATTAAAAAATATAAAAAATTAGAAAACTAGTTATTGGTATGTTAAAAATAAACCAAATAGTTTTTTTTTTTTTTTTTTAATTTGTCTCAAGGGGCACTAGACAATTGTGTTATCTTGAAAAAAGTCAAGTTTAAAATTGTACGCTCATAAATAAAGATGTAATTGTTATTTTAATTTAATATTGGCCTTAAGGAGGATCAACTCAAATTAAATTAAATTGTGCACACGGCAAGTGTAGCATACAATATACATGCTTTCAGTCTACTTAACTCTACATCCGCGTTCAAGATGGGTTTAGGATTGCCACGTTTGAACTTGTATTTGATATACAATTTTACAGTTAAACATTGTACATGTTTAATCTTTCGTAACGTGTAAAACCTTGCAAAGCAGATCTAGCGTAATCAATGAACACTGTTCATTACCAACAATAAAACACAATATTTACGTCACAAGTAGAAGGAATGCTTTTTGATGCCCACGCCCGCATCAAAGTGAGGAAGTAGGCCCTTGAGTGGATCGGCCACCTCTTCACGGGGAACCCCGCTCTATATATAAACCGAAGGAAAACAGACAGAAATACAGACAGACCGGAGGGGGGTGGTGACAGATATTGTCCGTCGCCGAGCTGGGAATAATCCAGTTGCCAGGTCCAAAAATTGGGAATAGAATGGTTACAGAAATTAGGGAATATAACTGATTGTTCTTTGCCATCAACAAATTCAACTCCCAATTTCAAATAAACTCGATTCAATTCTAAAGCGGTTGCTGAAACTTGACTAGCTGTACCACAGAATGTATGGTACAACAATACCAGCTTATTCCGTCCTATACACAAGGATGATAGTGTCACCTGAGAAAACGTCTAACATAAGCGACGTTTAGCGATGTAGAAAGTGTCTTGAAGGGCCAGAGGTAGGAAAGGAGAAGTGCAGCAGGTTAAAGGCCATGAAAGGGCCATTAATGTATTGCGTAAGATACATCAAAGTATTTTTTTTTTTATTTAACAAAAAACATTTCTGAAAAATTATAGGCAATTTCTGCCAAATAGTCTAATTTTGACAATCTTTAAGTCATATAGAGGAGTCAATCCGTATGGGTTTATAATTAATTGTTGAGTAGAAAAGGCTTAACTGTAGCTGTAGAAATGGCCGAGGCGCTTTTGACACTTTGCATGTAATATTTTTGTAATCTCTTATTATCTATCCAGGAAAGGTGTCTAAAGGGGATGTCGGAGAATTCAGGGACACCTTTATAAAAGCTAATTACGATTTTTTTCTTTTGTTGTTTGTTTGGTTAAATAGCTACAAATGTTGTTACTTAAAATGTTATTGTTGCTCATAGTCACTTTGTTATGTTTATTTTATATTTTTTATAGTGGTCCTTACACAAGTTACCTTTTAGGGCTACCTAATTTCCCATGTTTATATAGATTGTTTACTTTTCAGGTAATGTTATTATTTCAAGGTGAGGTTTTATTTTATCCTGCAGGATTATGCTGCTATTATTTACTAAAGTTTATTGGTAGTGTGTGTTTAGCCTAGTTCAGAGTTTGTATTACATGGAAAAGACTACTTCAACTGTTTATGATTAGGGCTTACAGTTGAAAATTGTTAAGTTAACTATTACACTCCAAATATTTTGTATTTAATTGTCTGGAGTTTTTCAGTTTTTACAAAATTTAAAATATTTACTGTATGAAACACTTTTTTTCTAGTATATATTATAAATTATCTAAAATTTAACGTGGTATAAATGTTTCCATTTAACTATTTAATTAATGTAATTTAATATATTTAATGTATTTAATATATTTAATGTATTTAATTAATTGAACATAGAATTAGGCTAGAAAAAGGATATTGCAACCTGTGTTATATTTAGCGCATATGGAGGTTTCAGCAGTGTAGACGAGTCGTTGCTCTGTGTCGCCGTAACAATGGGACAGACTAACTTCCGCCTTCAAGTGTTCTACTTCCGCAAGAGTGTTTAGTTGTAATTAATAACTGTGACAATAAAACAAATACAAATTTTTTATTGTCATTTATTATCCATTGTGTTATTGTTAATATTAACTTTTAGTTGAATACTAAATACTGATTTAATTTAATCGTTCTAAACTTGATTAGTCAGTGTTGATGAAAACAACCAATAGTCACTGCTGCTGATGGCGTAGTGGGCGGGGCTTGCTACTGTGCTACCAGACCGTTGCCTACAATCTATCTAGGTGCCAACACTAAAGGGAATGACAGAATGGGAGAAGAGTAGTTATCTCTCTTATTTCCTATACTTTGTGCAACTCTCTCACGCCGGTGCTTTCAGTAGGCTCCAATCTAATTGGCCTAGTAATAATATAGTGTGATTACTGTTTACAGTTTATTGTTAGTATTAATTTTGTTTTAAAAGTCACTTCTTCTTAGCTTCTCGAATTTTATAATCCCTGCAAGCCTTTTTTTATTTATTTTTTTTATTTTTTTTTATCCAAGTATTAACGATTTGTAAATTCTTAGGCCTACTTCCTTTCTTTCTCTCTTCCTAGATATACGGGAAGTAAATCCATCTAAATCCCGACTTTGGATAGTTTATGGGCAATCAGTAGAGGCTTTAGCCACAGAATATAGACAGATATATGTCTGTCTATATTCTGTGCTTTAGCAGACACATTCTCGTGTTGATGGGACTTAGAAGCGTTATTTTGGAAAGTCCTATTTATGGATGTTATTGAGCACAAGGCTCTAAAAAAGAAGACTCGCAGTCTAAACCATTTAAAGAGTAGGCCTACAATACAAGGATACAAAATCAGTATTATCTAAAATTGTATTTACAACCCCTTCCCGGCCTTATTTCCCTGTCCGAAACTCAAATTACAGTTTTGGCAGATCTATGAAATATAGATCAAATGTGTATACAAATACTTTTTTTTTTAATATGTTTATTTTAGTGACAGAATTTATGTATAATTATGGGAGTATCAACGAATTTTATAAGTAAAAAAAAAGTGGTATACAACTTTATTTTATATCACTAAAATCTGATTGGATTTTAAATCTTTGACCACCCACTCATAATGGTTCACTCACTCACCCATACACGTACTGTGGGAGTAGCCCTCCACTATTAGTAGCCCTCCACCGATCCTCCCTCTATTCGATGACACCGATTAGTTGAACTCTCAAGTGTAAAACGCAGTAACGTATGAGAAATGGGAATAAACTAGATGAGTGTGAGTTAATGTGTTTAACTACAACAAGAACGCAAGAACACGCACCCTACAAGACCCGTACAGAGGTGTATAGACCAGCTGCTTTTTATCGTGTATTTTTGTATTTACCAAGTTCATAAATAAATAGTAATAATTTTAAAAAACTACTAGTTATGTATTAATTCGTTAATTTCATAACATCACTACAACTTCCAGTTTTGACTTTCCATATGGCTATACTTCTCTCTATGAACTTTCAAGCAACATCGGCATTCCTGAGCAAATGCTGGCAGTTACATTGTATTAATTGTTGTATTAATGAAGAAAATGTTATCTTGCCACATCGGTGTTGAGAAATTATACCCCACCACCCCTCACTTCCAAGAAGAGCAGATATCTGTCACTCCTCTGTCATACACGTGCAGTGGTATTGACCCACCCACCCACCCCTCCCACCCCTACACGTACAATGGTATTGACCCACCCGCCCACCCCTACACGTACAATGGTATTGACCCACCCGCCCACCCCTACACGTACAATGGTATTGACCCACCCGCCCACCCCTACACGTACAATGGTATTGACCCACCCGCCCACCCCTACACGTACAATGGTACTGACCCACCCGCCCACCCCTACACGTACAATGGTACTAAGCCACCCGCCCACCCCTACACGTACAATGGTACTGACCCACCCGCCCACTCCTACACGTACAATGGTACTGACCCACCCGCCCACCCATACACGTACAATGGTATTGACCCACACGCCCACCCCTACACGTACAATGGTATTGACCCACCCGCCCACCCATACACGTACAATGGTACTGACCCACCTGCCCACCCCTACACGTACAATGGTATTGACCCACCCACCCACCCCTACACGTACAATGGTACTGACCCACCCGCCCACCCCTACACGTACAATGGTATTGACCCATGCGCCCACCCCTACACGTACAATGGTATTGACCCACCCGCCCACCCCTACACGTACAATGGTACTGACCCACCCGCCCACCCCTACACGTACAATGGTATTGACCCACCCGCCCACCCCTACACGTACAATGGTACTGACCCACCCGCCCACCCCTACACGTACAATGGTATTGACCCACCCACCCACCTATACACTTACAATGGTACTGACCCACCCGCCCACCCCTACACGTACAATGGTATTGACCCACCCGCCCACCCCTACACGTACAATGGTACTGACCCACCTGCCCACCCCTACACGTACAATGGTATTGACCCACCCGCCCACCCCTACACGTACAATGGTATTGACCCACCCGCCCACCCCTACACGTACAATGGTACTGACCCACCCGCCCACCCCTACACGTACAATGGTATCGACCCACCCGCCCACCCCTACACGTACAATGGTACTGACCCACCTGCCCAACCCTACACGTACAATGGTATTGACCCATGCGCCCACCCCTACACGTACAATGGTACTGACCCACCTGCCCACCCCTACACGTACAATGGTATTGACCCACCCGCCCACCCCTACACGTACAATGGTATTGACCCACCCGCCCACCCCTACACGTACAATGGTACTGACCCACCCGCCCACCCCTACACGTACAATGGTATCGACCCACCCGCCCACCCCTACACGTACAATGGTACTGACCCACCTGCCCAACCCTACACGTACAATGGTATTGACCCATGCGCCCACCCCTACACGTACAATGGTACTGACCCACCTGCCCACCCCTACACGTACAATGGTATTGACCCACCCGCCCACCCTTACACGTACAATGGTATTGACCCACCCGCCCACCCCTACACGTACAATGGTACTGACCCACCTGCCCACCCCTACACGTACAATGGTACTGACCCACCCGCCCACCCCTACACGTACAATGGTATTGACCCACCCGCCCACCCCTACACGTACAACGTACAATGGTATTGACCCACCCGCCCACCCCTACACGTACAATGGTATTGACCCACACGCCCACCCATACACGTACAATGGTATTGACCCATGCGCCCACCCCTACACGTACAATGGTACTGACCCACCTGCCCACCCCTACACGTACAATGGTATTGACCCACCCGCCCACCCCTAAACGTACAATGGTATTGACCCACCCGCCCACCCCTACACGTACAAAGGTATTGATCCCCCTCCCACCCCAACACGTACAATGGTACTGACCCACCCGCCCACCCCTACACGTACAATGGTATTGACCCACCCGCCCACCCCTACACGTACAATGGTATTGACCCACCCGCCCACCCCTACACGTACAATGGTATTGACCCATGCGCCCACCCAGTAACCTTTAACAGTAGTTATTGGTTTGTTAAAAAAATTTAAATTTAAAATTCCTAAGCAACTAAAGTGTAGGATACGTTCTATATAAAGGTGATTGTTTCCCAAATAACAAGCTACGTCTGGGAAGCCCAATCCCCCTTAGGGGATATTTCCTACTGAACACTGAATGGTTTTAAGGGTCGTTTCTAGTGGGCCAGTTGATATCATGAGTTTTGTCAATACTGTATCGTCATTTTACATTTACATTTAAATTACATTTAAAGTTTCACACATGTAACTATAAAAGGATATCAAGATCAACTTATGACCCTCTAGTTCTTCACCTATTAAAATGCAATTCAAGTATTTCGTATATGATCATTATTACGGACCGAACCCTTGAAATAGAAATCCATGTTTTTTTTGCGTTTTTCATGGAGAGAAATGAAAGTGATAAATATAAATTATTAATTGTAAGTTTTTAAAATGCTATCATAAACTGTACAAATGATGTGTCCCGAAAGTCAATTGCTTTCCTTTTATTAGTTATCCTCTCTTCTCTTCCAAATCGCTTGCGTGGTTGTCGTACATTGGAAAGAGGAAGCCTAGGTTCAAGAAGTCGCGAGTAGGAGTAGACGACCTTCACTTTCTCTGAGTTGGCACATGCCACAGATGATCGTGACTAAACAGTCAATAAGTCAGCTGTTTTTCCAAGCCTTATCAGCTGATTCATGGACAAATAAAAAAAGAAGCGTTGTTATGACGTTGAGATGCCCCGGTGTTTCATTTATTGCTTTGAGGAAATTAAAGCGTTTAAGCAGTATTAATCTATTTACATTTTATACTTTTAAAAAAACTATAAAAATTAAATACCTGTAATAGCTCGATAATGTAAAAATATTATGTTAAAACGTTTTAAATCAACTAAATTGACGTACGGTGGTAATGACCCACCCTCTCACCCATTCACATAGGAGGTATTGACCTACCCGCCCACCCATACACGTAGGAAGTTTTATCAATCAACCACAATCTTATAACTATTCCATGATACATAAAATGTTCATAATTTAGTTCCTTCATTTGCTATGTTAAACTGAAGACGTTAATAAATAGTAATTTTGTATTTATCAAACAATTCTTATACAGTTATTTTATTTTTCAGAATGAATCGTTAGTTTATTTACATTTAAACTACATTAATTAACGAGGTTATATAATGATACAAATCGATTAATTGGGATTAATCGAATAATTAATTAACATTAATTATAATAAATTCCCATGCGATTTGATGTTCGTATTCTATTTTCATCCTAAGGAAGATTTTGTTAATTATAAATTATGTGAGTTGTTATATTTCATTATTCTATTAAGACGCCAATCTTGGAGATATGGGTGAATGTGAGGTGCGAAAGAGTATGACGAGTGTACATGAACGAGTGCAGTTATTGTTACTAACTAAGGTCGACTTTACTCTCTACCCTTAGAGAGAGCAGTACATTTCTTAATAGCCCAATAGCCAAGACAACTTAGAGTTCCCTAGAAGTGGAGTGGCCGCATTGAGTTCGCGAGTGATACGATCATTTGAGGCACCTCCAGTAAAGTAGATTCTGTAGATTAAACCTAAATACATGGATGGCAAAGTAAATATTTTACAAAACAACGGTGCATTTGGGCCTGGATGTTAAGTCATCGACATCTTTTACCCTTACAAGCCACGAAAACAGGAACAATACCCATTCTTTTGTGTGCTTAGAATGTCTTTAGGACTTGATAAGAAGTCGGAAAGAAAGATTTCCGTAATAAGGCTACCACCCAGACAAATATTAACTTCTATCGACGCTTTTTTTGGAAAATAGAAAGATCATGTGCAATCATGTAGTTCACTTAGTCTTTCAGTCACATGAAGTAAAGCTGTGGTACAACCAGAGTACCAGTACAGTGCTGGCCCTGCCATCCGTACGGCAACCTGAAGAACTAACTACTCGACACCTTCAGCGCACTATTGGATGCGCCTTCTCCAATCCTTTCTGATCTGCATGTAAATCCTGTGAAATTGCTGTTACATGTGACGTTCTACAAGGCTCGGTCCTTGGACCGATCTTATTTTTGCTCTTCGTAAATGACTTACATACTAGCGTCTCTGGAGTTAAACTGTGTCTTTTTGCTGACGACACTTCTATGAATGTAAGCAGTTTTTCACGTGAAAATCTGGAGATTGAATCATTCATACAAAGTAGCTTTTTATTGCAATGGCTGGTTAGCAACAATCTCACTGTAAATACTGATAAAACTAATTTCATAGAATTCCAGCTAAGAGCCTCAGTAGACAATATCTCTAGTTTACTTATAGGCGAGAGTATAGTTAAGTGTTGTACTCAGACTAACTTTTTAGGTTTAATCATAGATCATCGCCTGAATTCCTCTGGACACATTGCCAAGGTTTCTAACAAGTTGAATAGTGGTGTTTTCATACTTCGTAGATTGTCTAAGTTTGCAGATACCAGTGTTCTGCGTACAGCTTATTATGGGTGTTTATTTCCTCACTTAAGTTATGGCGTTGCGATCTGGGGAGCTGAAACAACAAGAACTAAATCAATATTCAGTTTACAGAAACGAGCCCTTAGATTGATTTTTGGGTCGAGGATGACTTATAAGTTTAGAGGTGTTTTTTCAGGTAGTAATTTATTCATTTTTTGTACATTTACCAGTCATTGACTTTTTTCATACAAAATAAACATGTATTTAACTTCCGTAACAACAATCACCATAATCTTGGACATGCTTCCTCCACTTTAACAATACCTCACCATAACACAGCCTTTTTTGAAAAAAAACCATACGTTAATATAATACAACTTTTTAACGCCTTACCTTCTGATTTAAGATGTGAAATTGAGGCAGATTAAAGTTATATTTAATAAAAAAGAGTACTACAGTATCCAGGAGTATTTTTCTGAAAAAGAAAATGTTTTTAGTTATAGAAAGTAGTTTATTTTATCACATTCACAGCATTCCTGATATTTTGACGATTGTCCATGCTATGTAAATAGTTTTACGACAATAAATCATTCTTGATTCTTGTAGGACTACAATAAAAATATTCTATAACTTCTCATTACTGTACACAAATTATCAAATCGTTCATTAAATAAACTCAGCTATTGTTGCAAAATTGAAGAACTACTTCAACATCATTTCTATCTACAGCATAAGTCTACAGTTGAGAACGGCAAGTACGTTTCAACGGGAAAGCGGCAAGCAGTAATATATGTAGGATTCAAATTAACTGGGATAATGCAACAATGGAATTAATATTATTCCTGATACCTGTTTTGCCCTGGGTAGGCGGCACCCGCCGTCCTTGGAGGTCGTCTGTGTCCAAGGACCTTAATTGGGGTGTGGCAAGTCCTGATAGGTGACTCAGAACCGGGCTATGAAATGACCAGGATAGGGAAAGAGTGTAAACAAAGACTGGACCCAATATTGGCAGGAGAGTGTTTCATAAAAACCGCGAACTGCGAAAGCACATACTTCATACACAACATGTGGTACAAATTAACGTTGCATAGCAAGAGTCAAATCAAAGTAAAAAATGGACGGCGGGAATCAACAGAAGTGAACGGGCTTCGATTGGGATCAAATGATCAAAACGGCCGACGTCTGGTCTTGTTACTGTAACAATTCATTCATGACATTTTGTAACGATATTGGTCGGTAGCGAAGTTGGTAGCCAAGCTACATAATAAGCTACAGTCAGTCACGTACCCAGGGGGCTCGCCCCCTATATATTTTGTTTTTTTTAATGAAAGCAAAGGGGAGCAACACTCAACAGCAACTGTAGGCGGCAACTGTTCAAGTTGAAAAAGTTGTTTCATGATTATTAATTATAGAGTCATTTATACGTTAAATGCTAATAAAATTTAAATAATTTGTTTGATTTTTAGTGTGAATTACTATAAAAAATAAACAAGAACAAAATAAACAAGAAAAAGAACAAGAATAAAATTTTTAGTTTTATCCTTGAGCTCCCCCCCCCCCCCCGCGATCAAACACAAACCCTGGGTATACCACTCAGTTCGATTCCAATCAGAGTCATACAGATCGCTGAAAGGGATCAACTGATAACCACCGGCTGTTAAATTGTCAATGGACTGTTCATTAATTAAAAACTCAACTATTGAGCAAACACGTTATTTTTAATTTCACCAACAAAGCTTTGGATGGGTCTACGACCACTTGGTTACAGAGTACAAAAATAAACTACTTCAAAGATGAACTCCTTACTAGTTCTACATCCTGCAACGCATCAGGCCTGCCGATTTAAAAAATACCGGAACCGGATGTGCACACTTCTGGCCGGATATTGACAGGGAGTTTGCATAATTGATCAGCTGATGGGCGGTCTATCGCAACTAGCGATCTCTTTAGTTTAATAACTTGAACCACGATCATAACAAACCACGCATATCGCATATCAGGTTATGCTTACTAATTCATTGCAGATATTGTTCACGTGTCAATTAAAATATTGTGTTGTTATCCTCCATGATTGTTTTATATTGATATGACATAGTTTTAAAAATATTTTACGTAATTTTAATTTTGTTTTATCACAACAAGTTTAAAAAGTTTGTTTATAAAAACATGATTATATTTAGAATTTTTTTGTTTCACCTTAAAATTATAATTCAGTACTTTGATTCTTATACTGTACAATTAGGACATGCAAAAGCATTGATAATTTTTTTTAATTTCTTTTCAATAATCCAATAAATAAAATGTTTATTTGGCAAGGCATTTACTATCGACGATAAAATCATCCAAAATCATCAGGCAAAATGGCCTTACCAAATAAAAATTATATTTATTAGAATATAAATTGAAGTGAACTTATTTTTAAATATACATTTTCAATAAGAAGCCTTTTTTGAAGATTATTAATAAATTGAACAAATAATCTTAGTTTTGTCATATATTTGTGAATAAATTTACGAATTCGTACGTTCTGCAGGTGACTTCTTTATAAATAGTTTTCTGGTTAGATTATATCTTTGCGGATTCTAAAAGTGGTGTGAATTAATATTTATTGATGTATTAATATGTTTTAAATAAGCTTCAAACGACTAAATCACTCACAAGTATTTAATGTAGGCCTAATTTTTACGTATAACTGACCTGTTTTATATCTTCATAAACAATTGTTACGAGTCTGCAGAGGCTGTCGGCCATGTTTGTTTTAATCCCATAAGAGCAATGTTATTTACAAACCGGACATATGATCACGCGTATCCAAATTAAACACTTATTTAAATCCGTTTAAGGATTTGTCCAAACAAATTGCATTTGATAAAGGATGAAATTTCCCGTTGGAATTACTTTGCGAATTCCTAAAGTAGAATTAAAACCAGAAGCGGATTGCCGAGAAGAGACTCGGAGCGAGGGGGAGGAGGGGACGAAGGCGCGCCACCACCTTTAGCCAATAACAATCGGGCAGTTCACTCTTCAACAGATACAGTGTTGCCGTAACTCATTCTCCCATGTTTATATTCGCCGTGCTACTACACTACGCCTACCAGCTACTCCGTTCCGAACGAGCCGATGTGGCAACACTGTCACCGAACGTTGTCGAGAATCTCCGACCGTCCCCGAAGACAGTACCTCTACGCAGGCTTTCCAATCCGCTTCTGGTTTTAATTCTACTTTAATTAGTTTTATGGAAAACGTATAAAGATATTTAGTTTGAAGATTTTATTTTCGCCTCTTTATAAACTAGGCGTAGGCTATGTATTAAAAATATCAAAAGTAAACCTAATGCGCATTATGATAACGTTTAAAATGACACCTCATACACAAATTTTGGTCAATAAATAACAAAAATATGGATTCGCAAATAACATTGTTCTTATGCGATTAAAACCAACATGGCCGACAGCCTCTGCAGACTCTTAACGTATGAATGAAGATGTTTTTGTAATGTTACAACAGTTAAAATAACCAATCCAAATACTGTATATCAGTCAAATGTGAATCTATAACAATTCTTAATTATCACTTTATCTTACATCGATCGACAGAAACGTCATCTGCCCGCTGAATGTTTATTCAAGGTTATTTTTATTAAAATGAACACTTCTGTGTGTGATTTCAATAAATAAAAACATAACACGCATATATTACATGTAATGTAATCCTTCAAAATACAAGGTAATACTCTCAATTAGGTAAAACCTGAATAGGAAGTCATTGTATCCTACATTATACATCAAAATGTAAACAAGTTCAATTTGGAGAGTTAAAAAAAGCATTTGTTGTTTTAATTAGCTTTCAATGTTTCTAGGTTTATAACAATTACGGATCTTAAGCCTGCATTTGAAATTCAAGGCGTGTGCCTTAATTAAAGGCCTGCGATTAATTGCTTATAGAAACAAGGATACTGCACGCTCTTATGGGTCACGTGAGGCCGGTTTCTTTGAAATTAGTTCACGTTCGGTCTTCACAGGTAGCCCCAGCGGTCTCTCTATCTCTCTCCAGTGCCTACAGCAAATGCATTGCTAGGACAGTCTTTTTTTGTATAGACCTATAGTTAATGCTTATACATAGAAAATAAATATAATGTAACTTTACATGCCTTGTATGACATAGGTATGTAAGGTACGCCTAATCTCCAAGCCATCAGATCAGTGTTGCTATAGACTCGCACCTGCACTGCTATCTAACAGTGATTGGTGTAAAATAAGCACTCAGTCTACTATTGGTTCGTGTACGTACTATTAGCTCGGCTATAAGTCTTTTCAGACTGTTCTGGAGAGAGGCAGGGAGAGGGAGACCGGTGGCGCTACCTGTGAAGACAGAACAAGAACTAATTTCACCGAACAGGAAAACCTGTTTCACAGAACCCAATGAGCGTACGATATTCTTGTTTCTATAGTCAATTATATTAGTTATATCGAATCGTTCTATATCTATTATTGCGCTTATTTTTTTAATCAAATATTTTATTATCAGATAACTGAAATAATTGTTGCATAAATACAATTTTCTCCGTAAAACCAATGTTATACGGACAAGCCAACACTGTATATTTTCCGATATATATATAATTGTGGTTGAAGAGCATTTTGTAGGTAGGTTAATAAGATGGAGAATGTTGATAGCTTGGAGTGTTTTATCTATATTATATATTAGACATAACCATTAAAAATATGTACTAACTTAAAAAATTCGTTGAAACCAAAAACACCAAAAGATTGGAAACCCATTGAGAAATTATCGTAAAGCATTTATTCCAGAATTTTTCAAAATATTAATCTTTAAAATCAGCTATTGAACAAATGCTACCAGTGGAGTAATGTGTTTTGTTTGACTGGGAAAACTGAGAATTTTTTTTAGCCTACAGAGAATAGATTTCTCGTAGGACGGAAGTTACGAGGATTTTCGGTCAATAATAATAGACTTCATTCATGTTAGTACAAATTTCGTTTAATACATGTAAAATACTCATTACATACACGTTTAGCATACTAGTGCCTTCCTAAAATTTCTTCTTAGAGTTTGTGGCTAAAATCGAAAATCAACATAAGCAACGTCGGGTGGCGGTCAGTTGCCATCTTTTTATCTCTTCTGTATTTCCGGTGCGTCACTAGTGTCAGTTAAAATTACAAACTTATTTAAATTTATAAGGTTAGTAAAATGTATGAATTCTGTTGGAAATCTTTAAATTAATCATAAAGGTAGTAAAAATATGAGGTTAAAATTACAATTTTACTGTAAGTAGTTCAGATGAAAAATCAGATAATAATTGTTAGGTTTTCCTCGGTTTTTACGAAAATTACTGATCAGTTAGTATATATTTTTAGATCAACTTGTTCGTTAAAAATGCTAAACAAAACACTACACAACTATTTCTACTTAAGCAATAAAAAAAGTCTTAAGACGAAAATTCCTAACTATGAGTCATAAGTAGAAAAAACAGATGGGTGCAAAAAACGAGGGCCTTTCATTATGTTCGGCGTTGTCGATCGTGCAGACTCCAGAGCAGGTCTTGTATAATCAAGCAATCCCTGAGGTTAATAATAAACTAAATATTTAAGGTGCTGTTTCCCTCAAAACATGTTTTTCTATTTCAACTTTACGTGTATATTATTATAATTAATTAAATAAAGCTTCATGATTATTAAAGATCCATTCTATTTTACGATAAGTTAATATTATGAACTTTCCAATGTAAACTCATCAAGAATGACATTCAATGTTTCACATATTTAACTCTTAAAAAATATATATATGCTCAATGTTTTACAAAAATCAAGCTATGGTCCACTAGAATATGTCTTTACATATCAAACGACACTTCGAGTGTAAGATACGAATATTGTTACCGACCGAATCGTTGAAATAGGAACCCTGTTTTTGCGTTTTTTTAACAGAGGGAAACGACCCCCTCAACCAGCGATGACGCCAGTAAAACGATCAACTATAAACAAACAGCGAGTTGCAACAATTGCGAATTGAATCAGCTTATCGTTGTTGAATTGGCAGATATCCCCCCCCCCTTCATCGAACGACAACATTTACATCAGCTGACTCTAGTTTCACAATTGACGTAAAGTGGGACATAGTTGTGAAGCCATGGTAACTAAGTTTCACAACTCTCCTCAACTCAGTTGTAGGCTACATTTGACATTTGACGAAAACGTAACTAGAAATTTGCAGCTTATTTGTTATATATGTGTGGACATTATTACAAAACTATACAAAAAGAAACTTCATAAATTTTCCACCATATTAAACACTACAAAAAATCAAAACTTTGAAAATTACCAGTTTGATTCCCAAATATGTTTTTTTCCATAACTCAAAAACTAGTCAAGTTAGAGACATGCGGTTTATATTAAAATATTTTATATTGTAATTCCCGTCATTCCTGAAAATGTAATCGAATAATCGTTAGAACCGCTTTTGAGAGAATTTAATTTCTGTAGGTTTTTTGCCCATAAACATACAGAAAAAAACTAACATTTAAAAAAAATGAAAAATGGTCTGGAGATATTGAATAAATATACCTACATAACAAATTTTATAAAAAAAGTATTCAACCGTTTGTTCTCCAGTGAAGTGCACATACACACAGACACCAGCATTATTTTTCGGAAAAAAACATTTTTTTGTTCATGACCCTGAAATGGATTTTTAGACCAACTTGTGAAAAAAAATTTGTAAACGATCACAATACTTTCTCTATGCTAACGCATATGGGAGAAAGTAATAAATCAGTAATAGCGGTAAGAGCAAATGACAGATTTAGGATTTAAGTAGAAGTGATATGGAAATAGGAGAACGAAGGTACACAAAAATACATTTTGACAAGAGAAAACGAAGATAAAACACCATGGGTAGCCTATACCAAGAAAGTGGAACCAACAAACTTAACAAAGCAAATTATAGAACTTTATAAAAATCAGTTTAAGGCCAAAATGAAAAAAAAATATATGGAGGGGTGCAATAAAAGAATGTATTAAACATGTTTTACACAAACTAACAATTGGAACAAGATCACAATTATTTTAACTTCACTCGCCTGTTTACATCTATAGGCCTGATGGCATGTGCGTGAACTTTATTTAACTAGTGAAGTACAGACTGTTGGCTCAGTGAGGATTCGAACCTTGTAATTGCACTCCGCAGCCTGAGCCAATGAGTCACCACGCTGACACAAGATTTTTAATGAGAAATTTAGTCAGGTTGACAGGAAAATGAACCGGAACAACTTGGTCTAGGGAAAGAAAGAGGGTTCATTGAGTGAATGATATAGTTTAGGGCAGAAAGAAAATCCAACTCATCAAAAACAGCATTTTTACGATAGAATACACATCTATAGATTCCTATTAGACCAATAATACGTGAATAATAGTAAAAGAAAAACGAATTATTTCCTAATTAGTAATCATATATAAAAAGAAACTCGTATCAGAAAGAATAAGGACGGAAATAATCACATTCTATGACTGTGATTGTTTTGATATGCCGAGATAAACAAAACTGTTTATACGCAAGTGACTTTGTGTGTATTTATTCTATGTCAAGAAGTGAGAATGAAAGCTGTCCGGAATACTCGTCTACGCCCCCTTATATCATTTATACAGCTTATTTGGGGTAAAAACTACCCTCGCAACTTTAAAATTATAATAATAAAATTGCTGAGTTACGATAAAAAAAATAAATAACTGAATAACTTTCTTTTCTCAGCCGCAATAAAAGTGGCCTTTTTAAATTAACTAAATAAATAATTTTGATGTGTCCTTCAATATTTTCGGCCCACCAATGTTTGAACAAAATTTAATTCAAAACAGTGTTTAAAAATTGTTACAGGTTAATATGAATAATTGCTTCAGTATATGGTAAGTTACAATATATCAACTTCCGTAACGCACTTACGTTATTTGTTGTATTTGAGATTAGAGATGCCATAAGTTATGTTTATCATAAAACGACTAAAACGTAATGTCAACGGAAACTCTTCATAAAAGTTCCTTGTTTTTTATAGTTATACAATATAAAATACATTATTGTTTGTATTTATCAATGACATATGACATTTTTCACTTACGATGCTTTGTGGTTTTAAATATTTACTGGCTATGTTATATTATAAACACAGAATTCGTATATAATATTCAATCAATTCTCTTTGTTGCTTTTAATTTAAATAATATCGGACAATCGATTTTCTCAATCAACATTAAAATTAACTTGTAATTCTAATCATAAAAACCCTTTATTGCCATACACTAAAAAGGTAACAAATTTTTGACGTACACATTTTTTCTACCTAATGGTAAAAAGAATTTAAAATCGTCCGGTTCTCCCAACAAGATAACGATCAAATTAAAAACTAATTTTATTACTTACCATGCAACAATCCAAAGAAAATTAGTTTTTTTGTTAAATTTCAAATTATGAAACCATTTATTTACAAATGATATACATAAATTAATTATAATTTTTAAACCAAATAATGCACTCACCAACTTTCAGTTTCTATATCCCAGTTACTTGTAAATCCAAACTTCCAGAAAATGTACACATTTCAATTCATAGCTGGAATATTATCGAAATATTTGCATCGCGCCTCGCGAACACGCAAATAGAAATTGCAATACTTCTCACTGACTGCTCGAGACCTCACACGCAAACAATCTGGTCTGACAATTAAATCCAAAGAAACGCAACAGCTGTAGCAGCGCGCATGCGCAGTCGCTCTCACGTCGTCAAGGTAACACAACTGTAAACAAGCAGAATGGCCTGGATTACGTCAGTCTGGCAACAAGGAGCGGAAAAACCCGTTCGGTAAAATGGACTGGTTACTAAACCAATCATCTCTTCGTCAGTTATATAGAGTTAATGAAGCAATTTAATTAATTTGGAATAACTTCGCCCACCCACACTCTACAGTGACATTAAAATACCGTTATTTTAGTCAATTATTTTGTACTTGGGAAATTATTACATAAACGTTTCTTCTTCTTATAAAATGGGGGAATTAAAACACATTGCTTTAGATACATTATTCATTTTTATATTACAAAAAATATGTACTTACATCAGGAAATCTCCACTGAACAGATTTTAATGAAATTTGGAGGTAAGTGAGCTTTTATATGATCAAGACCCACTAAGAATGTCGAAAGGAGGTTGAAACCAAGGTTCCTATACAACAGGTTGTCTTATTCTCATATGGTCTATATAAGCACTGTCAGAGGGAGACCTCCAGCCACAGAATAAGCGTATTACTTACTCTGTGCCTCCAACACAACGTGCTGAGTAATAATTAAAACAACATACTAAAAACCGTTACTGATTTGGTTCTTATGATTATTTTAGAATTTTTAAAATTTACGGTATTTCAATATTAATTTAAAGCAGCAAATTATCTTTTTTCATGTGTTGCTGAGTTATACTTACTAAGTAAAAACTAAATTATATCAATATTAAAATCAGTCACTTATCTCAAATAAATAACACATGCTGTTCTGTCATTGAGTACGAATATCACATGTTTTACATTGACATTGTTATGTTTTGTGTTGTTTACAGCAGTGAAGATAGAAAAAACACAGCTGAGGCCTCCCTATACGTAATTGCTACCTGCGTGTTATGGATGCGTACTTGTATGAGACAACCTCTTGTATAGGAACCTTGGGTTGAAACAGCCCTCCAACATTTCCTTTTTCCCTATAAGATTAATATTGCACTAATTTAATAATTTATTTAAACAGTTGATACAAAAATCATGAACATGATACACAACCTTGGCTAATTTGGTTTTTGTTGTGAAATGTTTAAGGTAATTTCTAATCTACATGGTCTCCCCCGAAGGTTCTCCCCCCGAAGGTATCCTTGCCTTGATGTGGCGGTGGGGCTTGTGTGCTCTGACAACCTCGAGAGCTATGCCGGCGGTAGCTTTGCTACTGGTAGGGCCTCCCTTGCCGGACAGGTCTTCGTGAGGTAGGAGCCAGACTAGAAGGGATACCCTGGTCCTCCAGGTTGGGGGTTTGGCGTAAGGCTAACAACCTTACCCTATAAAAATCCTTTTGTTCAGAAACACCAACAGTTAGCCTCGGAATTGGTTGGACCAAATGGAAACAGACCTAAGCTTTGTTCAATGGACTTGAGAATCGGATCTTGGAATGTTAGGACCCTGGCTGTGCCAGGAAAAGTGGATATAGTTACCAAAGAACTTGAAAAGTATAAATTGGATGTTGCCGCTCTCCAAGAGACAAGATGGCCTTTTAATGGCATAATTAACTCTAATGTATATACACTATATTACAGTGGCTGTGATAATGGAAGTTACCAAGCAGGTGTAGGTATTGCTATAGCAAAGAAACTGATGGGAGCTATAATGACATTTAATCCAATCAGCGAAAGGATATGCTACGTAAGACTGAAAGGAAAATTTAGGAATGTCTCAATAATATCCTTTTATGCACCAACAGAGGAAGCTGATGATGATGCCAAGGACTCATTTTATGATTCATTAGATCAAGTGATGGCAAATTTACCTAATTATGATTTAAAATTATTATTAGGAGATGCAAATGCTAAAGTTGGGAATGAAGAAGTGTGGAAACAGTACACAGGAGGCAATAGTTTACATGATGTATCTAATGATAATGGACAAAGATTAATAAGTTTTGCATGCTCGAAGAATTTAAATATCATGTCCACTCACTTCCCTCGCAAAAATATTTATAAAGCAACATGGGTATCTCCTAATGGTGTAACCAAAAATCAAATTGATCATGTTTTAATTGAAAGTAGGCATAAAAGCAGCTTAATAGATGTAAGAAGTAGGAGAGGAGCCGAGGGTGGCACAGATCACTATCTGGTCATTACCAAGTTTAGACAAAAGCTTCAATTGGTTAAGAGGGAAAAACACTCCATAGTGCCAAAAATTAATATAAGTAAGTTAAAGGATCCCAACATAAGAAAAGATTTTATGCTGGAAATATCCAACAAGTTCCGACTTCTAGAACAACTAGAACCGGACGACTCAGTAGAGAGAATCTGGCAAGACATCAAAACGGCTGTGAAGGAATCCACAGAAACAGTTGTAGGATTTAGAAAGAATACAAAAAACAAGAAACCCTGGTTTAATGAAGATTGTCAGAGACTAATAAGTGAAAGAATTAAAGCAAAAAATGCTTTGCTCAATAAGGAAACCATAATTACAAAGGAAAACTATGAAAAGACTAACAGAGAAGTTAATAAAGTATTACGAGCAGCAAAGAGAAAATTTATCAAAGAGCAGTTGGAGAAAGCGGAAAAAGATAGCAATAAGTGTAACACCAAAGACTTTTTTGATTTTATTAGATTTTTTAAAAATGGACGTAAGGTAAAATCTATAGGAGTAAAAGATAAAGAGGGCCATGTTATTTGTAATCAAAAAGAGATTTTAAATATATGGAAAAACTATTTTGAAGAGCTCTTAAACAGTAGAACTCTAAATTTGAGCAATGAAGAAGAACAGTACCAAAACGTTCAACCAAGAATTAACACCCCTACTATGGAAGAAGTCGATTATGTAGTAAAATCTCTAAAAAACAATAGAGCTCCAGGAGAGGACAATATTCCAGCAGAACTACTCAAAGCAGGTGGAAGAAAACTAATCGAAAAACTACATGAATTAATTTTGAATATCTGGGAAACAGAAAAAATTCCTGAGGAATGGAAAGCTGCAGTAGTCGTCCCAATTTATAAAAAAGGAGATAAGCTAGACTGCAATAACTATAGAGGAATATCACTAATAAGTTGTGCCTACAAAGTATTGTCCAAAATAATTAATAATAGAATAGTAGATTATGCAGAAGAAATTCTTGGAGATTATCAAGCTGGCTTCAGATCCCAAAGATCCACAACAGATCAAATATTCATCCTAAAACAAGTACTATCCAAATATTGGGAATTTAATAAGACAGCGCATATGCTATTTGTTGATTTTAGTAAAGCATATGACAGTATTAATAGAAAACAATTATGGAAATATATGCAACAACATGGCATACCAGAAAAGCTTATTACACTAGCAAAGCATTGCACAGAGGGGTCTAAATGCAAAGTAATCATTAATAACGAGTACACTCAAGAATTCATGGTCAACACTGGAGTAAGACAAGGAGATGGGCTCTCACCTTTGTTGTTCAATTTAGCTATAGAAGGAGCTTTAAAGGAAGTCAACCAACAACACCTCGGCCTTGAAGTAGGCAATAGAATGAATATTCTGGCTTATGCAGATGATGTAGTTCTCATGGCAGAAAGTGAAAATGATCTAAAAGAATTAATAAAAACCCTCATTAGAGAAGCCAAAAAAATAGGACTACTAATAAATACAGAAAAAACTAAATATTTAGTTGTTGGAAGAAACACAGCTCAAGTCCAAAATTCTTTAGTTGTTGGAACGTACTCCTTTAAAAAATGCACAGAATTTAAGTATCTAGGGGTAATCATTAATGAAAATAATACAGAGGAAACAGAAATTAATTCAAGAATCCTCAGTGGCAATAGGTGTTACTGGTCCCTTCAAAACCTCCTAAAAAGTACAATACTCTCTAAGAAAACAAAACTAAGAATATATAAAACAATGATACTTCCTGTTGTTATGTACGGATCGGAAACTTGGGTACTGTCCAAACAAATGGTAAGGAAATTAATAACCTTTGAAAACAAAGTTCTAAGGAGGATTTTTGGACCCATATTAGAAAATGGTACGTGGAGGATAAGAAAAAACCGAGAATTACGAGAACTCTATACAGACCCAGACATAATTGCAACAATTAAAAGTCAAAGACTAAGATGGGCAGGCCATGTTCACAGAAGAAACAGGAACTCCAATTTAAGAGCAGCTTTGGAAGATATACCAAGAGGAAGAAGACCTTTAGGACGACCAAGACTTCGCTGGTGGGACCAAGTCCAAAAAGACATGAGACACATAAGAGCTACAGAGGACATGATGGATGACCGACAAAGATGGCGTCAAGCTGTTGGTGAGGCCAAAAACCAACTTGGGTTTGAGTGGCCAGCTAGGTAAGGTAAGGTAAGGTAATTAACAATTAAAAAAAAAATATAAAATATACACAGGGTACAACAAGGAATAATGAAGTGTATTGATACAATAAGATAACCAGTTGTACAGTGAAATACTATGTTAATAAAATGTCTTTATTTAATTTGCTTTTATCTTCTTTCTTGCTTTACAATTTGGTTTCTTCTGGTTTATGCTCCGGCTGAAAACATACTCGGTAGTACAACATAGAGATACCTCAGGGAAGGGGTGTCGAGCTGGCCATCAATGTTCTTATGAGATTTAATATTAATTATGTTTAATTGTCCAATTAAAATTTTGAAAAAGAGAATAATTTAAAAAAACAGTATCAGAGAAAAAAAAATTATCAAATAAGGGAAAAGATAGGGAGAAAGTTCAAATTTAAAGTTCAATTTTCAATGGAAAATATCTTCACAGCAATTAGTCTATGGTCTGGTCTCACCAAATTTAAATTTAAAGTTGTCTTCACCACAAACTTAGAATTCTTGATGTTTTTGGGAAATTTAAATATGTTTGTGGCCAAATTTAATAAATAAAAGTTTTGTAATGATTTACAAAAACACTTTTATTGGGAATGTCACTAAATAAAGTCACTGTATTCTGGCTGCATCTTCTCTCCTTCAAGACTAATAATGGACTCTCACTGCTACTAGTTCCTTTTTCAATCCACAATTACAACAATGTGTCACTGGTTGCTTGATGATCACTTCACTTCACCAGGGGATGTGGAGGTTGGTAGTATAATAAATCAAATATTAAAATCATGAGAAAATTAAATTAATGTTGAAATATTTTAGAAAAATGGAATAGGTTAAAAAAAAAAAAAATAAAACAACTTCCAATTCTTAAATTAAATTATGCTAAATCTAAGAAAGGAAAATATTTATTAATAAAATGATTAAACATAGAGTATGCAAATTATTGGGAACTGAATTAAATTAAATTAATGTGATAAAACATATGATCAATGAGTGTGATGAGATTATTAGTGATGGGTAGCAGCTGGTTTAAATGGAAAGAAACAAGGTAAGTGGTAGATGTTCTTACATATGATAAAAAAATAAATAAACAAACATAATTTGAAACATCTCAAATATCCCCTCAGAAATTGCAGGGATTACTGAAAGTCATCACAAGATTTCGAACATGATGTGAAAATTATGTTGACATAATAAACAAACAGATACAAACATACATAGACAAAATTTTTTAAAACTAACAATACAAAATGATGAAGGTTACATACATGACACAGACGGTTACATAATACAATACAATACAATTGACAATATTACAAATTATATACAAGAAGGGTTATACAGTTTATAAAGGGAATTGTGGAGGTTATTGGGACATAGCACTGGGGAATAAGTGACTTGAGTTTTTTTTTTTTTTTTTACAAGGGGAAAAGTCACCAGGGAAAGGAGAAGTAAGGGAAACTGGGGAAAGGTGGTTTCACTGGCACAGTTTATTGCACAGGACTCACAGTCTATTAGGGGGGAATCTTCTCGCACTGGGGATTTAGCGGAGCAATCATAGGGGAAAATCATGGGTTATTAGGTAGTTTACTTGGGTGATTAAGGAAATTATCCCCTCTCAACAAGACATGGGCTTTGTCGTAGTACACAGTTTTTATTACACATACACAGTTGTTAGACAAGGGGTACATATCAAAAATTCATTACAAAATACATATTGATGAGTAGGTTGATGGGATGAACACAAAATATGAAAATACAAAGTTACAAAGAAAATTAAATTACTATACAATATTTACAATACAGGTCTATAGGTAAACTACACTTGTTTCTTGTTCTTAATTTGAATCATCTTGAGTTGGGGACAGGTAACGTTTGATGGCAGACACGTGGTATGGTCCAAACTTCCGTCTTCCATCAAGGCTTCTAACTCCGTAGGTTGATGTTCCATACGTTGTAGTTCCTGTAGTACAGCATTCTGATGGGCTAAAGGTACGGGGTAGGATTGACATTTGAAGGTTTCAGGTTCTTTAACTTCTAGATTGTGTTGGTACTTGTTGCAGAGTCCAGGAGCATCAGAGAATGTATTTTGATACTTCAAAAGTAGATCGGTGAGTTGAGTCCTTTGTTCGTTGTTGAGCATTTCGTTCTGGTTCAGAGTTTCTTCTATTATCTCAGCATTTATCCTGTCTTGTAGGTTCGTTGTGGAGGAAGGGGTGGTATCGTTATAAGTTTCAAAATTATCATAAATATAGGTTCTTTCTAAGTTTTGGTCGTATGCCGACATTTCATTGTATTCAACATCATTGTCGTTCATTAAGTAACATAAGATTCCATCGTGGTTGCACCCGTCAAACTCCAATAGTAATTCAGTATTATTTATGTTTATATTCAATGTTTTTCTATCAAAGTTTATTTCCATCTTCCACAGTCTTATCGTATCTATTCCAATAATTACATTATGAACGAGGTTTGGTACCATGATTAGTTGCAAATTAGTTTCCACACCGTTGACATTAACTGTAAACATTAATATCTTAGAAACTCTTTTTGATTTAACACCGACGGCAGTTTTGATGTGTATGCCAGTTAAAGGTAATTCTTCATATCGTCCTAATCTACTCCTATTCTCTATTATCCATTGCTCTGAAACACATGAGATGTTGGCACCCGTGTCTATGAGTGCGGAAGTAGGCACATTGTTTATTAAAATATTAATCTCTGGACATTTTATGTTGTTTGCTGTTTCTACAGTTTTATTAGTTTCAGGATCTTCATTTAGTAAAAAGTCACAGTCACAAAATATATTACTAAGGGTTAATATTGGATTTGAATTATTTTCAAGAATCAAGAATCAAGAATCAAGAATTATTTATTGTCTTTAAACACAAAATGTGCAATTGACAAAGTCAAGCCTTATTTGTTACAAGTAAAACTTACATAAGTCATGCTTAAGAAATTAACAATAGTAAAGCTAAATGAGGTGGTAACAATATAATAAACAAATTAATTAAAACAACAATGCAATAACAAACTATAACAACAAGGACTTAATGAATAATAAATAATAAATAAACAATAAGATTCAGACAACTTTCAGATCCTCTAAAAACTACTTACAACACTAATATCAATATCATAGGCCAAATATTCGTCTATTGAATAAAAAACAATTTCCTTTAAAAACTTTTTTACTTTTATTTCAAACTGCTTCAAGGGCAAACACCATAATTCTTTTGGCAATTTATTAAATAATTTGATTTTCATAAAAACATGACTACATTTTGTCTTTTCTAATCTTACTGGTATTGTTTCGAGAAGGTAGTTTTTCCTAGTAGGATAATTATGTGTTTCTTGTCTTGTAGGACGATTTTTCAAAGATTGCTTGATATCCATCAAGCAACAGTAAATATAAAGATTAGGGAGAGTCATTATTTTATACTCTTTAAACAATGGCACACAAGATTCCCTAGCTGATATATTTTTAATTGCCCTTAGAGCCTTTTTCTGCCATTTAAAAACAGTTTGTGCCCCACAAGAGTTACCCCATAGAGTTATCCCATACCTCATATGGGAATGGAAAAAAGCGTAATACGCAGTGATCAACATGTTAAGAGTGACACAGGTTCTTAGTTTTCGAAGGAGAAAGATAACTCTAGATAGTTTTATACACAAATGTTCTATATGACAGTCCCAGCTTAACCTACTATCTATATGGATACCTAACAGCTTAACAGGTTTGTATTCCTTATAAATAGAATAATCCAGCGAAAATACAATACTTTCAGTTTTTTGGTCATTTACAATCAAAGAGTTAGAGTGGAACCATTCTATTGCTATATCTAAGGCATGTTTTTCTTCAATAATAAGTTTATCTAAATTTGTATTACAATTAACAAGCGTTGTATCATCCGCATATAAAATTGAAGGGCAAGGAACATTGAAAGGAAAATCATTTACCGAGATAATGAAAAGTAGAGGCCCAAGGACTGATCCCTGTGGAACTCCAACCTCTACTTTTCTAAAAACAGATTTATCTTCTCCCTGTACAACCATTTGTTTCCTGTCACTCAAGTATGATATCAATAGACTGAGCTCCTTGTCCCTTATACCATAGCAAAGTAACTTTTGTTTAAGAATCTCAGGATTTATGCAGTCAAAAGCTTTTGACAGATCAATCAGTAACGCAGATGACAAGAGTTTATTTTCAAAATTTGCCAGAACTTTATTAACCACATTTTCTACTGCTTTGATTGTATTTTTACCTGACATAAAACCAAACTGTTCTTCACAGAACAAGTTATTACTAATAAAAAAAGAATTTATTTGACCTTTTATGCATGATTCAAGAATTTTACTAATAATTGGGACCAGAGAAATAGGTCGATAACTTGATGGGCTCAATCTGTCACCTTTTTTGTAAACTGGTATCACCTTGGTTACTTTGAGTGCCCTAGGGTAAATACCTTGTTCCAACATTTTATTGAACAGGAAAGATAATAAAATGTTGGAACAAGGTATTTACCCTAGGGCACTCAAAGTAACCAAGGTGATTTACATTATTATCTAAATTAGAAGGCCTTTGTAATCCGAGGTTTGTGTTTTGCACTGAGGAATCTGAGGATAGAAATCCATAATTATAAAACAAGGGAAGTTTACCTAGGCCTTGGGACTCGTCAGTGCTTAGGCGTTTAAAAGCGCAGTACTTGTTGTAGTACTGGGAGGTGAACTAGTCGTTGGGTTTCTCCTTTTTATTATGGCAGAGCATATTTGTGCTTGTTCTCGGCTGGGATATTGCTGGTTGTCTCGATTTGATGAATTGTTGCCCCGGTTGTAATGTTGGTTGAAGTTTCCTCTGTAGTTGGGTCTTCTATCGTATTCTCTCCGGTATCCAGGTGAAGAGTTGTTGAGGTGCCCGTTGTTGTAGGTTGGTCGTCTTTGTTGCTGTTGTCCATCACTGCGGTAATACTGATTTCTAGGAGGGCTGTTTGGAGGTCTGCTTCCTGGCTGGTGCTGAAACTGTCGCTGTGGTGGTGGTTCGTTTCTCGGTTGACTGGTAGTTTTCGATCGCTGGTGTGCGTCCTTAATATCTTCTCTTTGGAGTAGCAATTCGAACTCGGCGACGGTGTTCACATTCTGGACTCTTCGGGCGTCTTGGATCAACTCGGAAAAGTGTTCCGAAAGAATATTTATGATTTCATCCTCGCTGATTGGTGGAGTGATGGATCGTAATGTCAATACTCGTTCAATGAAGTATTCTGCTCGTGGCAGCTTTCCTCCGGGCCGGTATCTTTCGATCTCTATACGCTGCTTTACTCCTCGTTGGATCTCGCGGCTCCAGTATTTGTTTGTAAAGTTATGTTCAAAATCTGACCAGTTGTGGATTTCCTCCTTAATCAGGTCGAACCATTTTGCAGCATGTTGCTCTAAACATTGTTCAATAATGTCCCGCAAGTGTTCCGAGTCGTTGTTTGGTTTGTTGTGTGTTATGTTTCGTTCATAGAAGCGTTTTAGTTTATGTAAAAATTCCTTAGGGTTTTGGGCTCTCCCGTAAAATTTAGGTGGACTATTGTCGGTTGCATGGGTGCCGTTGCCGGTACATGTGACATAAATATTTGGTGTGCCTGATATAACTCCATTACTAACTTGACCTTCAACATTGGTGATTCTATTACCAAAGGTGTGAACAAGTTTGTTTAATGTATCAATATCTTCTCCTTGTTTTTGTGTAATTGGTAATATTTGTGTTAATACTTGTTTCGTACTGTCCTGAATTTGCTGAGTCAATTCTTCCTTTTGTTGGATAATGTTTGTCTGGCAAGCAGTGGCGTGATTAAGTAATTTAATGTCAACTGTATTTATAACGTAAGTAGCGTTGTTAACAAGGGCTTTCTTGATGTTATCATTCTGAATTGCAATATTTTTGTTTAAGTCGTCACGGACCTGCTGGTTTTGTTTTTGGATTTCGTTGCCGAAATTTGTTTCCAAGTGATTCATTCTATTATTTTGTTCGGCTCGTGTAAGTTTAATTATGTCAAGGTCAGATTTGACTTCGTCATATTTATGGCTTAAGTGATCGATTTTACTTTCAATATATTCAGAAAATATTTTAAGGTTCTGATTTAAATTTTGTTTTAGTTCTAAGTTGTCTTGTTTTAATTCATTTATACTTTGTTCTAAACGGTATTCAAGTTTTAAAGAACTGTCTTTTATAAGTGCTGCAATTTGTGAAAGCAAATCGGTATTCGCATCTGCGCTAGCCGGTTGTTTGTCCGTCGCGGTAGAATGAATGGCAATGGGATGTGCGGGTGACGTCATCGTCTCATTCGTCGCTGGATTGGTGCTGGTGGTCGTTGTCATGGTAACGCCGTCCCATGATGCCGTGCTGTGTTCCCATTGGCTGGTTGGTTGAGATGGTTGGAGTTTGTTTACATTGTCCGCCGTCACTGTCATGGCGTCTGCCGTCTCCGCTTCAGGAATGTCAAATCCTAAAAATACTTCTCCTGCCGGAATTTCGTTAAATAAAATGTCTATGTCATTATTTGTGTTCATGTTATTTGTGTTCGTAGCTATATCTGTATTGCTTGCATTAGATGTTGATGTGTTATAATTGTCAGATGTAGCTGTTAGTGTTTGGCTAGCTTCTTTAATGGCGTCTTCCATGGTCTCATCTGTTGTATTGGGCCTATTTCTAAGATTATAAGGTTTGTGGGACATGGCTATTAATAATCTTATATTGTGATGAGAGTTCGATATGTGATGATGGTTTTATGATACCTATAATGGGTGGTATATCAAACATATAAATATTACACATAGGCCTAGATTTGGGATAACTTGGAAGTTGTTTTTATATACCTAATCTCATAAGGCATTGAACTGGCCAACACGATTTGGGCGCCAAAATTAACAATTAAAAAAAATATATATATAAAATATACACAGGGTACAACAAGGAATAATGAAGTGTATTGATACAATAAGATAACCAGTTGTACAGTGAAATACTATGTTAATAAAATGTCTTTATTTAATTTGCTTTTATCTTCTTTCTTGCTTTACAATTTGGTTTCTTCTGGTTTATGCTCCGGCTGAAAACATACTCGGTAGTACAACATAGAGATACCTCAGGGAAGGGGTGTCGAGCTGGCCATCAATGTTCTTATGAGATTTAATATTAATTATGTTTAATTGTCCAATTAAAATTTTGAAAAAGAGAATAATTTAAAAAAACAGTATCAGAGAAAAAAAAATTATCAAATAAGGGAAAAGATAGGGAGAAAGTTCAAATTTAAAGTTCAATTTTCAATGGAAAATATCTTCACAGCAATTAGTCTATGGTCTGGTCTCACCAAATTTAAATTTAAAGTTGTCTTCACCACAAACTTAGAATTCTTGATGTTTTTGGGAAATTTAAATATGTTTGTGGCCAAATTTAATAAATAAAAGTTTTGTAATGATTTACAAAAACACTTTTATTGGGAATGTCACTAAATAAAGTCACTGTATTCTGGCTGCATCTTCTCTCCTTCAAGACTAATAATGGACTCTCACTGCTACTAGTTACTTTTTCAATCCACAATTACAACAATGTGTCACTGGTTGCTTGATGATCACTTCACTTCACCAGGGGATGTGGAGGTTGGTAGTATAATAAATCAAATATTAAAATCATGAGAAAATTAAATTAATGTTGAAATATTTTAGAAAAATGGAATAGGTTAAAAAAAAAAAAAATAAAACAACTTCCAATTCTTAAATTAAATTATGCTAAATCTAAGAAAGGAAAATATTTATTAATAAAATGATTAAACATAGAGTATGCAAATTATTGGGAACTGAATTAAATTAAATTAATGTGATAAAACATATGATCAATGAGTGTGATGAGATTATTAGTGATGGGTAGCAGCTGGTTTAAATGGAAAGAAACAAGGTAAGTGGTAGATGTTCTTACATATGATAAAAAAATAAATAAACAAACATAATTTGAAACATCTCATAATCTACATGACTGCACTACTCCCCACATCTCCCCAAAGTAGACTTACAGGGGTTTCTAGACTATAAAACTTTGTTATCTAGCAGAACGGTAGCAGGATGAGCTTGTATATTGATGTGATGGTTTAGAGAGAACTATGGAGGGAAGGGTAAACAAGCATAGAGAACCACACTGTAGCGAGGCAAAGGGTGTGTTGGCTAGTATTTAATAAAATTAATACTGTACAAAATTATCAGAGATTTGCCTTATCACAATACTAGTATTTACTATGCTCATATTTGTATCTTTCATGCTTGTTTATCTGAGGACCTTAGGGTGGGAAATAACATTTACAACAATGCAATCTTCATTTTGTTAATTGAAAAAATCAACCAAGATTTTACTTTGGCAGGCTAACACATTCTGTTTATCTTCTCAAATACCTTCTGAACAAATTATTCTTGAAAAAATTATGTACTATCAATTTAGAAAAATTCATCAACTAAAAACATCTTGCTAATTCTGTTCCAGCATTACAGTTTATCATCCAACATTTTTACTGTGAAATAATAAAACTATTGTAATTGTTAAACTTATTCCATAAAATTGACGCAATATATGTCAATTTAATGAGAAATAATGTAATAATAATGTGCATCCTTAAATGGTAGGGTCTATTCTACACTCTGGGTCGGAACTCGTTACTAATAATTCATCCTTCGGTTTTTATTTGGAACTTTTCTTTTAAATTATTAGAATTCTCTTGAAAAAAAAAAAAAAAAAAACTGTCAGGAAATATCTGATAAGCTTACAAGAGGACTAAACATCTTCTTCACACTGTTTATCCATTGAGGTCTTCTCTGGTCTTGCATCATATCCAATACTCACACTACCACACTAAAATCTTGAAACAAACAAGGAACTGTACTTGTTGATTCACCACAAACTTCATTTATCATAGTAAAATTCTGTAGTATTTTTCCTTTAAAAATGTCAAGCTTCTGGTAACAACCGTGTGATGGTGTTATTTACATCACTAAACCATGCTGTGTTGTTGCTATCCCTAAGATGTCAGTTACAAGAAGCTTTAGATTTTAATAATTGACAACGGCCACTTAAGCCTACAAGTTAAATTTTGATGTAATATTTTTGAGATGCACAGTGCCCTAAATTTGAACAGATATTTAAACTGAATATCAGTAAAGAAATAGCGTTAAGCCCCCTTTATACTCTACGAAAGGTTGTAACAATATAATTGTTACCATTGTTTACAATTTCACCAAAATTTGATAAGCATTAAATGTTCAATCTTTTTCTTAAACCCTATCCCAACTTCCTGTTAAATTCAATTTCAGATCAAAGTGGAATATTTTTTGTTTTGGTCTATTTACGCTGCCTGTCTATCAAAGACTTGTAAAAAAGGTTTTAATTTTAATCTCCAACAAACAAGAAAATTTTTTGTTAAGTTCTATTAAGTCTGTCCAAAGCTCCCAAGAAACATTCCTCAAATCAGCCAGAGCAATTCAATTAATTGTTAATTAACTAATCAACATAATTGTTGAATTGAATACAGAAAACAAAATGTCTAGAGGGGTTTAATTGTTACCAAATAGAAACGAGCTGTTCTACACCTTCCAACAATTCACAACATCCACTCGACACTATTGCCAGATTGACGCTGGTCGGATTCCACCACCAACTCCAACCTCAACTAGTCGTAGCGATATATCGTTTACATGCTCCGATTTTCCTCTGAGTGGAGTTAGTTTTAATAAACTGATGCCAACAAAGAAAAATATTCTGTGCAAAAGAACAATCATAATTGAGAACAAAAAAATAAAGGTGTCAGTGTTACATTTCTAAGGTAAATAACCAACTAATTTGTAATTAAATTTTAATCACACAAATTTAAAAGTTGTAAATCTAGCACTTATTTAATAATATTTCAACTATACAACATTCCGATAGAAAACTGCAGCACATTATGTATGAGGATTTAATTTACAATACTTGAATAACTGTTAGTAACAAAAACTCTTATTAGTTTTAAAACAATATAAATACATATGAATATCTAAAGTAGAGTAATTCAAATAAATCAATTTACTAATAATTTACATATTTTAACAGCTTATACAAGTCTGAATTAATATTTTGCACACTATGATTTAATATACAGGTTGTGTGACTGAAATGTATATTCACAGTTCTTAAATATTAGTTTCAAATAAATAGGTCTACTTAAAGAGATCCTCTAGAAATATATAAAATAAAACATTAACAATACAAGAAAAATGTGGTATAAAATTGAGGCACTTCATCTAATAAAGTATAAATAATCAACAACGAACTTAAGTTCAAAGAAACAAATACGGCATCATCCAAAAGGTCGTTACAAGCAACAAACTGCCATGCTTATAAATTAAGAATATTGCTCCGAAATCTGCAGAAGAATTTAGGAAAATTACTGTAAAACTAAAACAAAAAGGTCAATTAAGTGTGAAGAGAAATAGAATTTTATAAATTAATTATGCACTTAATTTTATTAATATCATAACTTGAGATTGGTCAGCCATAGCTATTATCGAATATATCTCAGAATAATCTGCAGAAGAATTTAGGGGAAAATTAAGCCTGTAAAACTAAAAATACATAAAATGGTCAAATTAAGCTGTGAAGAGAAAAATTTGAATTTATTTATAAATTAATTATTGGCAATGGAATTTTATTTATATCATTAATCTTGATGATTGTGTTCACCAGTGCTATGATCTAATCTGCGACCTTGATTCTTGCACCTAAAAAAAGGAAAAAAAACATTATTAATTCCATAGAATTTAGTTACTTAATAAAACTGTGCATTTACTTATGTACAATGAATTATTTTTCTAGCAATAGGACATTTTGGTTTAAAACCAGAAGAAATGATAGGCTTAACTTTCCCAATAGTTACTTACATAAAGCTGGTTAAATCCAGCAAAGCAAAACTCCCTGTGCAATACAAAACTTGAACAGGGGTAGCTCTGTGAATAATAGTCAATAAAAGACAGGTGTTAGAAATCATACTTGGGATAATTTGATATGATAATTTGTTTTTTTAATTACCAAACGCAAAAGCATGTTTCTTCAGGCAGAAACTTCCCCAAGTACTCACCCTTACACAAAAGGTAGCGATTAGTAGTGGACCCACCAATTTATGTGTAAGGAGTGGGTGGCAGGGTCATCACCACTCAAACAATTTTGTTCTTATATGTGATTGTATACATGAATATATTTATATCTTAATGTATATAATCTATAAATGATGTGCTCATCTCCTAAACTACAGATTTTCATGAAATTTGGAGAGAAGTTAGCATTTATATCATAGAGACCCTCTAAGAAAGGATTACTCGAAATTCCATTCCTAACAGGTAGAAATAGTCCCACAACGTTTCCTTTTTTTTCCATAAGAAACAGTAGAATTTACATAATTTCATAATTTATTTCAAACACCTAATACAAAAAACGTAAACATGGCACAACAGCTTGGCTAATTTGGTTTTCATTGTGAAATATTTAAGATCACTTTTACTAACTCAGTTCAATTAACACTTCTTTGCATCCCCCTAAAGTAGACTTATAGGGTTTTCTTGACTATAAAACTTTGTTATCTTTGAGAATGGTAGCAGACTAAGCTTTTAAATTGATATGATGGTTTAGAGTATTGGTGGGTAACAAATCTCGGAACTGTTACTTTTTCACAGTTAACAAAATTAACAGGTATACCTGTTATCGGTCCAAGCTCCTTGGTAGGTCTAACAGGTCTCGAACACAGCGAGCGGTGGATCCGTTTCCAGTTTTAAACAGGTCTTGGGTTCGGCAAGACAGGCGGACCGTCGGGCGTCGACCAATTCTAGACCTAGTCAGACCTGCTCAGAAGACTTTCAGAGCACTGTCCTAAGGAGTTATTGCTTATGGCTTATTACGTGGTCTGATTCAATGTCACTTGCAATATGGTATTGCTCTGTGGGTGGGTTGCTCACAGAAAAATCTCAAACGTATCTTCTTCCTTCAGAAAAAAGCCATACGAATAATAGCAAAACTCAGATTTAGAGAGTCGTGCCGAGATGCATTCCGGGAACTTGGTCTGCTGACACTGGCTGAGCTGTACATTCTGGAAACTGCACTCTTTTGCAAGTTCAAGAGCCACCCAATTCAGGGTAGGGATGTTCACAGTTACAACACAAGATCCAGAAGTGTGTACAGAGCAGCGCAGCACAGATTGGCAAAAATGGCTCGCCTACCCTCTCAGATGGGAGTTTCCATTCTGAACAAGGTCCCGGAAGGTATTCGATTCGAAAATTGTGAACCACAATTTAAATCAAAATTAAGACGCTTTTTAGTGTCGAACGTGTTCTACTCGGTGGACGAGTTCATGGACAACATATAGGGGGTATCATCGGCTTGAGATCAAATTTATTTTCGCGATTACAAATCTTGTTGTATGGCTGAAGTGTCCACAACACAATGTTTTTTTCTGTCTTATTTTGTACATCCTTTTGACGCATGCTATGCAATATTTGTATTGTCCTACAGCAATAAAGAAGTTTATTATTTATTATTATTATTATTGTTCGTTTTCCATGCTTTTCATCAGAACGTTTATTTGTAGGTTATTTATTACTGTCCTATACATACCGTTGTTACTATTCAACTTATTTTACAGTATTTTAATTATTTCTAAAATGCTTAAGAATCAGAAAAGACCTCATTTTAGTAATATTTTATTTAGAGATCTCAAATGTCTTATTGTTCCTATATAAATTTTTTTAAGTGCCATTTCTTACCATTAACTTGCGTTACCTATATTTGTGAGAAATTAAGTAATGTTTAAATGATCCTGTGTTTTATGTTTAATTAGTTGAATAGTTTGTAATAATGTATATAGTAATATTACATTTTATAGAGATCTCAAATGTATTCCTGATCTTACATGACTTATTTAGAACTATTTCTTACCGTTTATATGTCTTGTATAACCTATAGTTTAATTTCTTAATGAGGTAATGTTTAAAATATCTTTTTTTAATAATTTTAAACATTGTATGTACGTATTTTGTCATGTTAATCTGTAACAGAATATATAAATACAATACTTTGTTTAATTAAGTACGTTTTAATTGATCTTTGTTGTTCCGTAAGTTACTTCAACAGAAATCACAGTTAGGTACTGATAAAAAGTAACAGGTCTCCCAACTGAACGGAACAGGAAGACCTGTTAGACCCACCACTGGTTTAGAGAGAACCACGGAAAAAAGGGTAAACAAGCATAACCACCCCATAGTAGAGCAAGAGCTGTGAGCTAGTTTTTTATTAAGGGACATCCCTATATCTAATAGCCTTGAGCATAAAAAAAACATATTTATTTATCTAAATAAATGTGCCAGATAATAAAAATAATGTAATTTATTTCCCTGTTAAAATAGATAGGGAAGAGAAATGCGGGTATATATATAAACAATTGTATTATGTACTACTATAATTCTAATTTGAACAACTAAGTTAAGCTGCTAAAGAGCCAGTAGCAATTTTTGCATAGTGAAAAAAGAGAAATATCTGTAAGAGTGGTAGGTTTCATGAGTTGAATTTTTCGTGTTTCATAACTATCAGATAGCACCTTTGATTTCATATGCACACAGATAAATTTCTCTTCCATTGAAAAATATTATGCCTCTATCAGCTGTTTTTTTTTTTTTTTCCCCCATAGTGGAGTACATAAATACTACCCATAGAAAACCGTACATGGTGAATACTAGGCGACCCATTATGAACTCTCAACTGCAAAGTCCTTTTTTTGGCGCTTTGCAAGCTTTTTTCTGTAAAAATCATTAAAAATACTATAATATACTCTTCAAATATAAATTTTATCATTTCTTTTTTCTTCTCAAGAACTGTACATTCACATACAGTACTACTATCAATACTCACATAACTAATTAGGAAATAATTATTTTTAAAACAATTTTTAAATTTTTAAATGTTGTATGTAAATTATAACTTATAACCCTCCTTAGGAGCACTAAACATTTTTTTTAAATAATTCCAAGATAGCCAAATTTTTTTATTATTTAGTGTACTATAATAATATGTTGTTACATTTTAGATAAAATACTCCTCATACAAATTTTCTGTTCCACTGGCACTCTCTTCATGTGAGTAGAAGGAGCTACTCTTCGTCTCTCTCTCTCTCTACTCACTTGAAGAGAGTGCCAGTGGAACAGAAAATTTGTGATGATGTGATTCTTTTGTATTTGTTAACTACTACTACTGTGATTTTAGTGGAATTGTCTTCTAAGGTAAGTTTGCTGATGTCCTATCTCTCCAATATACTAATTCCTGGCCTAGTACCCTTTAATCTAAAAAGGCACAGATATTCCTATTACATGAGATACTATTTGTTAGGTGATATAATCAAAAGGATATCCCTGATCAGTTACTGGGTATTTAAATATTCGGTTTTATTCTGCTAATTAAATTTAAAATACACATGAAGGTAAAGAAGAGAAGGAAAAGAAAAACATGTGTCAATTAAAGGGAATGTCCTGGAAAAGGTAGAGATGTATTTGTTATATAGGGAGTAAATAACAAACAAGAGCACAAGAGAAGAGCTAGGAAATAGAATATGAAAGAGTGGAACATTTACTTATCAAGTAAAGAAAATATCATGGAATTGGAATATTGGATGGGAAACGTAGACATTGACAAAAGGTGATCCAAGCAGATTAGCAGACAAGGTAGAATGATACCACTACAAGAGACAATGGAAAAAAGAAGGATACATGTGAAGAGGATGGGAAACAACAGTGCTGAAGATAGCCCTGGAGAAAGAGGAAGAAAACCAATAAGAAGGTGGGAGGACCAAGTGTGTATGGATGTGGAGAGAAGAAGATTGCAGAAAAGACAAGTGGAGGAGATGAAACTTGGAGGGATGAACAAAAATGGAGGAGGTTGTGTAGGTGGTCCTTTAAAAATGGAAACGTCAATGGATGATGATACAGACACAAAACTTTATACAGATGCATTAACATATGCTGCTGGGGTGGGATTCTGCCAGCATTTTAATTCTAGTTCTATTATTTCAACTTTCAAAGCATTTGGCTGATATACTCATTTGAACTTAATTTGAAATAATATACACATATGAAGGTATAACAAACTAAAAGAAGAGAAAAAAATGTGTTAATTAAAGGGAATGTTCGAGAAAAGATCGATCAAGATAGAGAATTTTGTAATATCAATCTTGCAACAAGTATAAACCTTAAAGCCAAATTATGCTGGACAAACTTTGGGAGATTATAGAGATGTTTTATATAAAAACAGTAGGATATATGGCATAAACATTTCTTTCATTAGGTGTATTTCTGATTATGATATTACATAATCCTGCTTACTTACTAAAACCTATACAACTATTATTTTTGGACTTTTCTGACTCTAAAAAATTTAACATTCAATGACTAGTTCTCATGACTAACTGTAACATGTACCTCTTCTGATTTGGTTAAGACAGGCCAACATGCGGATCATGAATGAAGCAGGAACTGTGATTGTATCTCTAGTTTCTTCTAACATAACTTCGTTGCGTTTTACTAGCTGCAAGTTGAGAGTTACATTAGTATTTTTTTCCTTACAACTAACCCAAGTTGAGACAAGAAATTAACACTTACAGATTGTTACAAATTATGCCCTTCCCTGCTTCAGATGCATATTACCTCAAGAGTTACAACGCGTTACATTCAGAGTGCATTCGTTACGATCAAATCTACACAGAACATAACTTCCTAAATGCTACTTGACTCATAAATCACAACTTTTATTCATACAACCCTTTACAGTTGGCATAAACTAGGCAATGTTTTGTGTGTACGAATTTTAAATCAGGCTCCATGGTCATGATTTGTTCACAGCTTTTCAAACAAATTTAGGGCCCAGTTACTGGTAAACACCATCACCAAAGAACCCTTTTATATTTCTTTGTTCTCTGTAAATTCATCTATGATCTTCTGAGTTTGTTTTCTAGCCATAAACTCTGATAACATAATTAACTACAATATTTTCATATAGGTTACTAACTGTTAAATATAACCTATTTGATATTGTAATCAAACCATTCAACTATAGTTTGTTTAAAACTCTTTTTTTTTCTAGCCAAATAGTTTTTTAGGTGAGAAAAATGTTTGGATCACCCTTTGGTGAAAAAAGTTAAAATCTATTTCAGAAATTATGAGACAAAACTTTAAAATATAGTTTCTGTTAGTTTTTTTAAGTGCTGTTTTATATTTTTAACTGAGTTCCAGAGTTACAAGGAACAGAAATCAATGAATTGTTACAATCTACTCAGATTTGTCAACTGTGCGTGTTAACATATATAGTGCACTAAAATACTTCAATTCCAAAAGCCCATTGAAACATTTTAAAAGTTAAATAACATTTAATATCTACAAATACAAAACAAATACAAGTATTGTCTTTAGCATTAAATAGCCTCTATAGTAAATATAATTAACAATTACTTGATTCTATTCTGAACTACAATTACTCAATAAAGTGACATACTTGCGATAATATACGTAATGACCAATCTGAGCCAAGAAATGATTCCTACGCCGCTTCCAAAAGAAAATTAAAAAGGTTCAGTTTTCAGTTAAACAGGTGTATTTATGTATCAGCACTTAAAATTCACAAATAATATATTATTTTTATGATAACATGACCAACTTATTTAGCAAACATATTGCAACAAGAAAATGGTTTTGTACTTAATGGATTTACATATTGATTACTGTAAAAAAACAGCACTGCGATAAATTAAAAATCGTTTGGATAATAACGACAAACTGACACAATACAGAACGGAAGCGGTTATATCAACTATATGTAAGGAACAGTTAGTTTATAAATAAATACTAACAGAGCAACTCTATTACAAATACTCACAATAACTAGGACACATGGTAGGTATCACGACTAGGCTGCACAGTAGACTGTGACGTCACGTGGGCGAAATCTGCTAGTTTGGTTATTCTATTAAATTCTGGTAACTAAATCTACCAATCACACGAAAGCTTTCAGTTCAATTTACTACTAACAGCTTGAATTGTAGTCTCGGGAATAGAACAAGTATTTTTGTGTTTGATTGTTGTTCCATTCAGCTGCCATTTCACCAATATGATGTCATAGAAGATGTGTATGACACATACCGTCTTCTTTTCCAGGTATCATGCACATACTTTCATTGTATTATTTACATTATATTGTTATAGAAATAACCAGAGTGCCAAGTACAGGCATATCAATATTGTACACGTGTGCAATGTGGGCCATAAAACTGTATCGTGGAGAAAAAATATGATCTTTTTACAGGAAATATACTTGTGCTGTGCTTATCACTGCTAAGTAGTAAACAGTTAATGAGGTTTGTTTATTTTTTTACAATTTAATGAGTTAATTTAATGAGAAATTTACAAAGTTAATGAGGTATAGAAAGACATTTTATCGATAATTCTTATACATGGCAACTATAAAATAAGATATCATCAGGCTACATAAGTGATTTGCTCTTCTATATTGGGGTTAATTTTTACAAACTGACAATGATGATAATAGCTTGGTTATTAAATAATATAAATGCTTGTGTTATAAAAAGGGGTCAAGTTTCTAACATTGCTGTATAGTTAATTGGGCACAAAGTTTTACAAACCGAACAATAACTCTTTTTATATCGAGATAGACTAGTTGTTAATCCAACGATGTTAGTTGCAGCATAATTTTGATCCCCTACCCATACACGTACAGATAGGATAAGATACATAAAAAAGAATATAACTATATGATATGAACCCATATTAGGTTCAATCTGTTGTCAGGGGTTTGAATGCAGCTGAACTTTCTTCTTAAACCAGAAGCTATTTAGTCTTTTAAGGTCGACTTACAACAGTCTTGACATTGCTCATATGAGCTGTTTCTTTCACCTCTACAAAATAGTTACTATGTATTCAATGAGTACATACCTCTTCAGCCATTTCCACATTGAAACTAGGCTCTGGAAGCACAGGCGCCCAAAGCTTGACATCGTAGTCGATACCGGAGGTGGCTAGGAGTGGCAAGAACGGATGAGGCTGTAAGCAGTTCACTACGTGGTGGTCTGCCTCCAATAACATCACCAGCTGTGCCGTCACTCGGTCCCAGACGAACACATGGCCACAGTCGGGAACCCACTAAGAACGTAGTTGTCTCCCCAAAAGGTCGCCTCCTTGATCATAGTCCTGCAAAAATATCTGGGGTAGGGGTGGGGACATGCACACACCATGCTCAGTAAATGTCGGCCAGCTTCGCACCAGGCTTCCAGCCATACGCGACTCATATATGTCGGCCACAACAACTACTCTTTGTCTCAAACTATAAAAACCTATAATTAATACAAGACTGTAGACTTTTCAAGGACTGATAGTGCTAAGTGGTTTTTAATTGTATGTTTTTTTAAGTATTGCTAACATTAGTCAGAAAGTTTTAGGTTTAAGACTATTTGATTATTTGGATGGATATCCACATCAAGGTGCCTCATCATTAAGGCAGTTCGCACTCCTGTTTTTTTAAATCTAATTCTTCCAAAAATACAAATTCATCATGTTCATCATTATGTTTCTCCCCCTCCTTACAAGTGCTGTCTGTCCTAAAATAATACCATTATTTTTAGGAACTCAACACATTGACAAAAGTGTTAGTCTAGTCACACGGTACAGTCCCCCACTCAACATAAAGTCAAGTACAGTAACAGAAAAAAACAGTGAACTGGTGATAAAACATCACCCGGTGCATATAGGAACAATATAACAAGATACTACTCTCAGGCAATGTTTATAACAGTATTGTTTAAGATAATAGGTTGGTTGAAAATGAATTTTGTAGAATGAGGCTTTACTGTAAATTGTACTGTTTAACTCTGTAATGTAGGTAAGTGAATTCATCTTTTCATGGGTAATAAGTAGGGGTGTGCGAGTAGTGATTTTTGAGTTCGAGTCGAGTCAAGTAGTTGGCATTTTTTTCGAGTATGGAGTATTTTTGAGCGAGTATTTACAGAAGGATTTCCTGTTCACCCAAGGCAACTGTAAAAGGCAGATGCCATCCTAAGCCTATGTTAAGTTTTGCCAGATTCGTAAATATATACATCTAAACTGAACACAATAATATTGATTTGTTGTTTGTAACTGTAACATTTGATAAATAAAACTTTTTACTTCCTGCCTTCCGATATTTTTATGTGGCATTGTTTTGTTTATCTTTTTTCCTTTCTTCATAACTAATATGATGAAAGAAACTAAGAAAGTATATTATTAATTGAAACAACGTGAATTATAAAGATTTAATCTGTTCACTCATATCACAGATCAGATTTTCTATGCAAGCCAATATATTGTTTCACAGCCGGCCGATATATTTATCTGGTGGTTCAGTTCAAAGTGTACCGCGAAAATGTAGTGAAGCTTGTTGGCAAAAGCTGCATCCAACCAAACAGATGCTAAAATTCAGGCATCATCACCAAATGCAGTAATTTACGTTCAGAATTGCCTTCTCTAAAAAAAAATTGATTGTGTACACGCCAAGAAGAGTGGATTTGTATTCTGTGGGTATTTAATTCAGTAATAACAAGGTTACAACTAACCGGAAATAAGCTGTGAATTATATAATCAAATTTGAAAATCTGGATGTCAAAAACTGTAGTCCAATTGATTGATAATAATAACTATGCAGGTTTACTAAAAATAAATTTTAAATTCGCTTAGGATGAATTATTTTTTTAATTGTGATCGGTAATGAAATTTGTGCAACTTGAAACTATTTCAATACATGAGACTACACTGAACAACAGATAATTATTTCATAACGAGAAATTCACGAAAACCTGGCGTAATCGAATGAAAACCACAGACGTAGTCGGGTAATATAATAGGTCTAACTGATATTGGCGACGAGATGCAGTCTGAAATATAAACTTATGAATAAAAAACGAGACGTTTGATAAGGATTCGGTTCAATAAAAATTATTTTCCGAATCTCTAAATTCATCGTATTTTGTTTAGAAAAGGTCTCCCAACATGTTTCTCCCTCACTTGGGTTGATTCGTGATTGTTTTACAGTTTACATCGACGTCAATGTGAACAGGGAACCGTTTAGTGAGTTTGCGAATAAAAATTATTGTACTTTACCACCTTTTACTCTCCAACTGTGTTATTGTCTAACCTAGTCAGGAAACCGTTCAATAAATTGACAGGATAAAATATCGTATGCGCAAATATTACACACAGTTTTGGGGATCTAAGGTGTTTACGGAATAATAATTAATAGACGTTTGCCACGCATATATATATATATCTCTTATTTTTTATTTGACGGAAAATAAATCAATGTGTTATGTCACACGCTGTTAGAACGCCATTACCATATTTTATATGATACGATACAGTATTTTCTTACGTCAAATCATTGGACGATTCCCTGCTCAGATTAAAAAACAAAATAGACCTCAATCGACTCGCAAGAAATATACGGTAATTTCAGTTCCGAAAAGGAGCTGAACGATTCTTTTCACGTATGTATACTACAACCAAGATGAACTTTCGCCTAGAAAAGATGGGAAGTTCGATTCTTGGGATCTAAAGGGCACCCTTTTGATTGAGTGGGATTATTGATATGAACGAAAATATGCATAATTTCCACGACGTACAGACCATTAGATTTGTATCGGTAACAGGTCTTTTTTTGAGCATCTTGAACCAGATCTCTCGTCCCCTTATCTTGGGTCATAAAGACACTAACCTGCACTTCTGTTTTATTCACACTATTTTGGGTTAGGGTTACATACAAGTGACCTAGAAGACTCGGACAACCAACATGTGCGATCACTACCTTCCCAGCTCTGTTGTTCACTTTGAATTGAACTAGTTCAAATCATAAGGAACGAACTCGTTCACTACGTCGACTAGTTCATTTGAATGTCATCGTGTACTACCTATTCTTAGGCGTATTGTTTAGTTCATAATTACTTGTACCAAACTGTTAACGCATGATTAAGGGTAAAATAAAACACAAGGAAGCGCACATTTTTTATTCATAACTTATAAAACTGTTTACTATTCAAACTAAATTAAGATGTAAATCTGATATTTCATGAAATACAAATCGATCGAACTTCGAGTAGTTTCGGAAACTTCGAGCCGAGTTCGAGTAATAAAATACTCGAAGTTTCGAGTACTCGCACACCCCTGTAATAAGTACCTCAACAACACTCAGCAGTTCTTTTCACAACACCTACTTCCTTTGTTATTACAATTAAAACATTGCATATCACTAATCTATGTTAATTGAAATTTATATAAAAACTAATTTATTCAAATAATGACCAAAACAACGATATCAATTTCAGTAGCTATCCTTTTCTACAGCGAAACAGATGATGGTTTTTCACCATACTTTCCAATTTCTTTTTAATAGTCTGTTAGACATGAAGACTATATTGTGTAGTAGTGAACATGTTGAATGTGGCCTACATTAACATAGGGTGTCCAGTGGAACACTAGCGATCCTGCTTCAAATGCATTGGTTTAGCGTGAGTTTAGCTATTGCCGGAGAACGTATTGTCAGACACCGCTTGTTGTGCCTGTTTTTTGTTCATTCAAGAGTAGTTTGTTTCCGTCATGTTTGTAGGCGGGATGATTGTAATTAAGGTGCACGAATCATGTAGTCTTCCACATTCAACATTGTTAATAGATATTTCCTATAATTTGATATTTCCCATAATTTATGAAAACGTTCAACATTACTTCCCAAACATATTTCATGGTGGCATTTTGTTCTTCAACACACAGTGTCAGTTTTGTTCATTGAACATGATGTGTTGTATATGATATGGTTAAGTAATCTAGAAGTCACAAAGCAATCAAAACATAAAATAAGCAATAAAATACAGTGCAGTCCCGGAAATCCGAAATAATTGGGATGTCTTAAAGACGCTCTTTTGATAAAACATAAAATAAATAATATGCCAAACATTAAGTACAGTATTTAAGTTTTAAATTTAATAATATCCTATGATAATAAGAAAAAGAATGAACCCTTTAATAGAAGAAATACATTCAAATGAGACGTAAGATCAAACACTGTTTTTCAAAACAAAGAGTTGGAGTCACTGGCGATAATTAATTGATTCCGACCCCAGATACTACTTGATTCCATTGTATTTGCCACTAGGTCACGTAATCAGCTGACGAAAGTAATGTGCATATTTCTGGCGTTCTCAGAATTGTGAAGATACCTAAGACAGCAATCTTCCCAATTTCCATTGTCAGTCCCTTATCAACAGTTTAAACTCGTGATTTTACGTATCTCAGTTTTGTTGTAACCCATACAGACGCTCCGGCTGCGTTTGATCTTACACTACACTACGTAGAGAAAAACAAGGCGCAACCCCAGTGGCTACAATCTTTTGAGATGCTGGCGTAATTTAGTTTTGAGGGATAGGAATTTTTCTTTAAAGCAAAGAAATTTAACTTATATTTCCAAACCAAAGTAATATTTTAAAAGTTTATTAAGAGTTAAATACTTGAAATAATTTTTTTTTTCGTAAATTTTAGATATAAAGTAGTGCAAAATCTTAGATTTTAATTTGTGCAAAATCTGTTGTCAATTTCTATTTTGGATTAAGCGGATTTTCAGATTACCGGAGTTTAGATTAGCGGGACTAAACTTTACAGAGAAAAAAATCAAGACTGCAAAATGTACTGGATAAACTTTGCTAAATGAATTATAAAAATTATAGGTACTAATGGATTTAATAACAATGGAAATTCTTATTACTACAATTATATTAATATTGTGATTTTCAAGAAAGGAACAATACAATTAAAAAATGCACATTCTAAAACGGATGTATCAAAACTTATTGCTACTACATTAACACTATATTAAAAAAGAAGATTTTAATAAAAAACATGAATATATTGACATGAAGATATGAAAACATGAATAGTATTGACATAAATATTTTTAGAAAAATAAAATGGCCTGATAATTAACAGTATATGTCTTATATCTTTGAATCATTAATGTACAGAGATGGTTCACTCAATGGAAATTGTGAATGATCGTTCTGTGCTTTAAGAGCGCTTGAGCGAGGGAAGTATTAATAAATGCAATAGAGTGCACTTCTTCCATAGGTATAGTAGTTGTTTAAGTTACGTTGATATAAATATAATAAATGCCACCTGAAAAAAATCTCTGTATTTAATATAGTATTTTGGACAACTTGATTTGTAAAATCAATTTAAAAAAATATGAATCAACTATAAATTTCTGTCGATAAAAATAAATAATTTGTTTTTTCTCTTCATCCTTAATATAAGGAAAAACTCACAGTACCTCAGTACAAAAGTGTTTTGTAACATATAAAAATTATTAAAATTAACAAAGCGCCTTAAGTGTTAATAAGGCAGAGGTGGTAAAATAAATCAAAATTAAAAAAAATTGTTTTGTAAAATAAATAAAAATCATACATCATGTATGACTGGAAGTCTGAAATACTGTTAGCAAACAAAAAAATCAAATAAAAAGTATTAGTAATAACTAATTACAGATGAAATTAAAAATGGTAGTATATACGAAGGAAAATAAAACGCAAAGAAATAAAAAACGTTAGACTACACTCAATGAATAAAATTACATAGCATTACAATTAAAATTCCTTTATACCAAGGATGTAATATTAAAAAACAAGTTACTTTAAGTATAGAACAAATATCAAATTAATAATTCAACTACTAAAACAGCAAGTCAATTCCTACTCAATGCTGAACACTTCTTTTCTGCATTTATATACTTACAGAACGAACGGTAATGAATTTATATGATTCCAATTACATGTAACCCCTGTCTAACGTCGCATTGTGCTCTACTACAGAGAAGGAAGAAACAGCGGTCACAACTGCTGAATGTGGGTTGAGTGTGAGTGGTCAATTATCTAGTTTGCCATGGCGGTAGGCAGTGGCAGGACCATAATCAGTCCTCCTTCCCCTATTCCCTCCAAACCCATTTCTCTCTCTCTCTCCCCCTAATTCACGCTCACTTCAAACATGGACAGTAGACTCTGGGGTCCCCTCTGTAACTACTTCCGCACCTTCTCGTGTTTTGATATACCAGCGCTATCTACTGACCTAAATTCTAACTGGCACTGAGGCATTTGTTACTGCCGTAAGAAAACAACCTATGTTCCTTCTTCCTCTGTGACTTAACCGAACTGTGATTATAAGAGGGATTGTGATATAAAAGATCTTGGCCGGTGAATGTGAGAGTGTTCATGTGATCCCTACAAAGGTCGTGGCAATGTTAGTCTCCATGGACAGATTTCAGAAGTACTAAACTGACTTGTTCAGAAGTTTTACTAACAATGAATATTTTCGAACTGGAAAGGGCTGCCCTGGACTGATTGGACCAGCATATTAGAATCAAAATTTGAGATGAAACGGACCAATATGACAGGTCTGTTCAGCCTAGTCACTTCTTTGTCCAGTTCCCGTCTCACCACTCTAGACGCACAGTTGGGGAGACCTAATTATATTGACTTAATTATATTCATTTTGACACCAAAACTTATTTTATATCTTTAAAAAAAAAGACTCAAAAAATATGATGCCAATACTTTTCACAAACCAATTGGACGAATATTTGAAATCAAACTGTACTAAAATAACATAACAGATGAAAATAATAAATCAAAAAGACCACCTCGAAACACATTACCTTGCGTTTCTATGTCCAGTGTATTTTTGCCTCACGGAAGGCCTCATGATTTTCACCCAATCATTCATCATTGTATTTGGACGGGTGTTCTTTATTGCTTCATCCATTTCTCTTTCAATTGCATGTGGAGTTCTTTCTCATATACTCCTTCTGAAACTTAATTCAAATATTTTATCCTTTGATGGATGATAATATAGTTGGTTATAAAAAAAGTTGCCATGCTTTCTTTAATACGATTGCTTCAGCAAGTACAAATTATAAATTGTTCACAAGCTTTTTATTTGAGAAAATCTAACCTTCTGTTTATGAGTTTAGAATAAAAGTGAAAACATTGATCAAACTTTTACTTTGTGTTTTTCTTTTTTGATAAAAAATAATCACTCATTATTATACAATATGATAATACAAAAAAAGTCATCTCACTATTTGAATAGTTCAAAAATCACAAATTGATGTACTCACTAATTCAATTGTAAAATACTACTATAAAATAAAAATAAAAAATATATAAAGTATATGCACTATCAAAAAAGTAGATCCTGATCAAAAGAAATCTGTTCTTCCCACAATTGGTATATCTCATGTTATTTTTGAATGGGGATACATATTACATACAAATAAAAATATAAAGCTAAAATTGTACAATATTAAATTCTATACTACATATTCACACACATTATACATTGTAAATTGGCACACAACGAATTTCATATTAATCAGCTAAGGCATTACATATGATACCATACAAATGTGGATCATACCACTTTTTTTTTAATTAAAAGAATAAGCAGATCTTCACTTCAACCTTACTCTACCTATTCTCCATAGACTAATGATTTGTGAGGAGAACTTATCATCATACATAGTAAATGGAAGAACCAGCACAGTGAATATTACTGACACTTGTGGTATGGTTTCATTTTTTGTTTACACGGATACATCATAAGAAATTAAGATAATTAATAATGATTAAATCATAAGATTTTAGTAATCAAACATGTTTAAATGTCACATATATTTTATTGATTTTAAATCTCAATTAAAATAATACAGGAACTGATTTTCATTTAATAATTTATTAAAATTGTCTAAAGTAAGATGCGTTATATAGTTTTCCTAAAGAGACAATTTGTCTTGCATATTGATGTTCAATTTATTAATGTATTACACTCATCACATAAAGGTAATCTCTAGTGGAACCTATGGTCCAAAATCCCATCTAGATAAACCACACTTTAGAATAACCTTTTGATTAGCGTTTTAGTTAAAATAAAAATATAATCAAATTGTACGACATAACAATGTTTGTATTTTTTTCCACAAGATATTTTAGAACTAAAATATATATTCAGTGAGCAAACTGGAAATAATTAGATCTGATGTACCCCAATAGACCCACCCAGACTTCTACCATGCACCAGAAGAGTACAGACCTCAACAGGGCAGATATGAATGAGTGTTGATGAATATGGATAACAGGTGTAGTTTTGTTACTAACTGAGTTTGACTTAGCTTAGAAGGAACATTTGCTAGTAGACCAATAGTACTATTAGGATCTACAGCTTTACGTGGAATCCAAACCTGGGCCGGCCACAAGGACTTTTGGTGGGCCCCGTGGGCAAAAGTTTACCATGATGGCCCCTTCCTTCACTTAAAAATAAATTTTTATTACTCTGATTGTCACATATTTACATATAAATTTATTATTTAAAAAACTATAATTGATATTTTACTTTTGCACATTCTACGATATTCTTACCATCTCTTTCGTTAGATTACTATTGAACGAGTAATTAAGATTCTTGTTCATGGACGTTTTCTCAGGGCTAGCTGCGAAGCTCGGTTAAGTTTTTATCTAAATGTCATTTAGTTTTTAAACATTTCCTGTAGTATTTCCACTAACTATATCATACATCTCTTATAACAAAACTGCTTTTCTTTTATTATTTTAAAATAAATAATACGATAAACCCAGAGCAATGCCAACAGTCAGTTGCATAGGGCAGTTGCATTATGTTGGGCGCAGCCGCAGCAGCTCTTCGTTAATGCCAGTTGAGGAGCAATTCCTCGCAATATTTTAAGCTGTGGGTCGGAGGGAGGGACGTGGGGCCATTTAAATTTTGTATAAGCTACTTGGCTTCGCTAGCTAAAGAGGCAAGTGGAGGCGAATGTTCACGACAGTAATATAATTTGGCGAGATAAGTGCGAAACATCTTGTGCTTTAAAATACAGATCAATGAGGTGTTGTTTTCAATAAACAGGTTGTAGTCCAATTGGGTACAGTAGCTTATAGATGTTGGACATTTTAAACTTTCTAGGTTTATATTCGGGATTCTTAGTTTGTATCTGTGCTAAACTTTAAAACTATTACAATTATTATTTCACAGGCAATAAAATGGATTTGTACCAACTCCAAATGTTTCTCTAGCATTATTATCATAGTTAATATATATGTCTGTCAAACATTGGACACTAATATCTTTTGTTGTACTTCACAGTGTATACGTCCCGTTACAGCGTCAGTAGTTTTGACCACTACCAACACACCCTTCACGAACAGTGGTTATTGACCTCAACGCTCAACATTACACGTAAAGTGGTCAATCTTAGTTAATGTTCATTATCACACATACAATACAATAAATAAATACTCTAATTAATGATTTTCAAAAATATAAATGGCTTTACTGTTCGTCAGTGTCAGTAATAAATTATGAAAAACTGATTTTGAGGATGGTAGTAGATTTGATATGTTAATGAATGACAACATTAATCATTTATGACTATTTGTTTGGGAAAAACTTTTCTGTGGGCATAATTGGTTTTTAATCTAATGAGCTATCCTCTACTGAATTTGTTGAGGAATATAAACCCCTGTTCCTCTGTTACAGTTTAAGGGTAAAGTAAACCAGACATTAAGAGTTTACAAACACTGTTAAATGTCACATAAATAATTTTTATTCATAACTAGGGGAGTTGTTCAAATCATAAACAATGATGAAGCTGTTTTATCTATTAACGGTGTACATTAAAGAGCTCCATTTTTCATTAAGACCTTTGTCATAATTTATTGGTAAAATGTCTTACGAACATCCATGTCATTATAACTCAGTATAATTTATCAATGTCAAAGGATATAATTACAATAGAGAGAAAGTAAACTAAAAGTGCATGTACATGTAAACTCTGGTTAAAAATTATGGAAGGTGTTGAATCCGGATAGTACTGAACGTTACAAAACATTTTATTTTTAGACTATTTTATGCCTCGATTTCATTCCCACGATAGCGTAGGAGCAAGTTGACTGTAATGGCATCATACACATATTGTTGCACATCCGAGTAAGCGTTAGCGGTTGATGATTGTTGTATGCATATTTACAGATTTAAGTACCTAGAAATATACTGTTATTTAATGGTTTCATCGTTACTTTTATTCCTTTAATATGTAAAAATATATAATTTACTTTGCAAGTATATTACAATACTATTGTATTGAAAACAATTATTATAAGTCTAGGTTTTATTTAATTTTCAATAAATCGTTACCACAATTTCTGGGCCCTAAACTGTAGTTTTTTGTTCTCTCAAAATCTTTAAATGGTAGTATGTAATCTTAGCAAAATTATAGTAATTGATAATTATTGTGTTTACTAGGATATCCAAGAACGCATTAAATTACAAAAATAGTATCTTTAAAATACAATAATAACAAATTATTTCTTTTATGCGACGACAGTAAACAAACAGACTATGATGACGATGTCCCTGAGCTACCCTTCATGACAATTAATTGACTCTTCAGCCACGTTGTTGACAACAATTGTATTATTTTTCGCCTGCAGGTTTTTTGGGTGCAAAACACAATTACTAATGAAATACGACTATACTATTTCTTAATTTTAGTTGCATTTTTTGAAAATAATTAGCCTGATCAGTGACGGGGGGAAAGAGTCCATCCGTTACCTATTGTTCGAACGGTGTGCCGCCGCTTGACTACCAGCTTTGGAAACAAGTTTGTAAGATACCTTTTCTCTTAAAGACTTTTCGGTCTTTTTTAAAGGGGACAGATTTAAATTGTTTTTACTGTAATTTTGTTTGCTTATTTATTGTGTTGTTCTTAGGCTTCCACTTGTTGTATTACAATTTAGTAATTTGCATTAATTTAGGCCGCAGGTTACTGACCACTCGGCCTTCTATTATTTTGCTACGATGAGTCAAGGGAATTTTCTGAAAACTAAATCAAGATTATTTATCTACAATAAGTTAAGTTTAAAGTTAGTCTTATTTTTACAAGGTTGAAGTTAGGGCTAAGAAGCCCTCTCTAACATTACCTGGGGAACCAACGGCTTTTCGTGACTTCCGAACCACGGGAGCGGCAGGGCTAAGATAGAGAATCAGCGAGCACATAATAAAATAAACATTGTCTCTCGGTAATTTAAGTAATGGTATTCTCTATGTAAATGTTAAAACATATCATTGTCCTCTCTGTACAATACAACATAATAACATGTTATTCTGTGCTCGCTGGGCCAAATATCTGCTTAAGTGGACGATTCCGGCGATAATCGTACCCGGGACCGATTGCGTGATTGCTAACGCCTTAGCCCCTTAGCTAACGGCAACCCGATCCAAGTTTTTTTGTGAACAGAATAGCTTTAGCTTATATTTAGAATGGAATTAGCTACGGTCGCTTAATAAAACAGTAATTTGTGAAAATATACCAATATAAGGATATAAAAGCTTCAATCAACGTAACACTACAAATACAATTAACTCGCAATTTTTGCCTGTATTATCCTAAGGTTTATAATAGTTATATATCATTAATATAATGGTTTTGTAAGGTAATAACGTGACCAAGCGATTGATTTTCTACACTAAAAGCAATGACAGAGTTGAAATTTAGGACATAGTACATACAATTTTGTATTGAGAGTAGTATATACTTTTGATTTTAAGTTAAAAAATAAAAACAATCAGAAATCGTTATTGTCCACCTAGTATTAAACAAGTCCAAAACGGTGTTTTGAATAATCAAATGTTATAAAGTTTGGTGGGTCGTTTGACATGTTTTATATTAAATTGTTGTACGAAATACAGGACATTCTCATAGAGGTGGCCCACTGTCCACTCCTCTCAAGTATATTTATATGTTCGCAAACTGGAATTTATATTTTGGATGTGTTCACATGCTGCATGCCTTACACTTGTTAGCAAACAAGACAACTGGCGAGGGGTACAGTTGCAGTCCACACTCCTACCAGAGAGTATGCTTGTCACACCACTTTGTCGACCGTGACAAACTTCAAAGTCAACTGTAAAACGTGCTCCAAAAGGCCTCCCCTGGTTGCTAATAAACCATATGGTTTTGTTTATTAACGTTTTAAAACTAATAACTGGAAGACTTATATGGCCTAATATTCGCTTTTGATATTTTGATACAGGACTGAACTAGTTTCTATCTAGTAGAGTATTAAGTATTTTCTTTTTTGTTGAATGAAATGGTGGGCCCCCCTTGTGAATTATAGTCTGTGTGGCCCCGGGGAAATTTGGCCCATTTTGCCCCCCCCTTTGGGAGGGGCCATGTCCAAATCCTCGCAGAATTGGTTGATTTTCTGCTATTGCACAAGCACTGATATGGTTCTCTTCCCTAAACAAGCAGCATGACCCTGATACGCCATCTTGAGACTCCCCCATGACTGCTAGAGTTGGGTATACATCGTTTATTACTACTATATGCAGACGCTTTGTCGGTATTTTTTGGTCCTATCTTCTTATTCAGGATACTCTTTCCCACTTTTTCAATTGGTGTTTGGTTACTCGCAAGTGTGCCAATTGTGCTGGGTCATGTGATGTTTATTAATTACTCAATAGAATATACTTGACCTTTTGGACTACCTCGGCCATCTCAATCTTCGGAAGTATGTCCATGGCAAAATCTTCCCCTTCAGACTATGGCTTCTAAAACAGAAGTGAAAATAGAACATAAAAAACTTTTTATTTTAATCGGCCTTACACTAGTAATAACAGGACAGTAAATTTAGGTTAGGTTAAGGGCACTTGGTCTGATATTAGTGGTTTCGGAGAGAGAGTAGGGCATCTGCTAATTTACTTGCGAAGATTAAGTCCACCAACTAACTCCTTGTTAGGTTTGTAAACAAATAGAACATTAGAGCATTTAAATGCTAGTGGCACCTCCCTCCAGTGAGTAAGTCTCGTGTCTTCTTGACCAAGAAAGCTTTGGTGGACTTGTTCTTTTGAGCTAGCGTATTTTTTCTGATTGCATCCAATATACCAGGAGACAATAATTTGTCGTCCTTAAAAAATGTAATTTTGAAGAAAAAGAAAAAACTATCAGTTCTAATTGAAATAAAACTACAAGTGGGTTTTTTCATCATAAAACCATATCCGTACGGACTGGTTAGTCGATTGTTGTACTATAGAATTTACGTTCATTATATATACTTTGCTCACAAAT